>JBAMJV010008530.1:0-158340 GCA_037951105.1 Echinarachnius parma
GAAAAAGATGTGACACTATAATATACTAACAACGTCTATATTTCTAAAGTATAATTGTAATGTGTATCCATTGTATGTGTCACGCACAAGAATACAATATCAAACATAATGAAACAGTTTAAACAACCATTTCATGTATATATGCACCCCAGACAAGGCTAGCCTAAAAGTCATGTTATCTGTCTATGGATATATTTATTGTAAACAGCCGAAATTAAAAAAGAGTGTTTGTTAAACGTGTATTTCAGAGAATCTTACAAACGGGCTCATTGTACATAATTATTTATTATGGAAATACGCCTATTTCAAATAGTGCAGAATTATATCAGTCTCTCGAAAATGGCGAATTTGCGAAGTCAGACTGATTTTGAACAGTGCTGACCTAATGCTATACTATACTATATAATGGTCAACCCTTGCAAATAGAATTGTGACAATTTTCCAGCAGTATTTGTTTCTTTTATCAGTTGTTGATAACAGCTAGATAAGTTTTAGTTGAATGATTTTGTCACACTTTAGGACAACGGATATAGACGCACGGGTGATTGTGAAAAGCGCTTCAAGGTTGTCCAAAGTGTTGACTTTTGTATAATATTTGGTATGAGATATTAATTTTTACGTTTTAACGTTTTAAAAGATTAAAGTAATATATTTCCTTTTAAATACCATACTTAATTTCATTGAATAGAAATTAGTCTTAGATACATATACATTTTAGAGTAAAATATTCCTTTTGAATGCAATCAAGTTTGAATTCGTTGATTAAAGTGCAATATTTAGGCATGCATGCTTCATAACTGTGACACTACATCCACTTGAAGTCAAATGTTTTTTTCTAAAAATACGCTTGATTTGATTAATAATTTGGTACATATTACAAATTATAACAGTTTGAAGTAATATATTTCAAGGTATACACGCTTGGTTTAATTGAACAAACGTTATTTCATCCTTCGCTTAACAACTTGAAGTGACATATTTCTTTTTTGTTTACATACACGACTGATCTGATTGAAAAGCCGGACAAATAATGTCGGTACATATCACACCTTGTCACTACAGTTTAAACGCAAAATATTATTTATGAAAACAATACACGCATGAATTCGCTGATTAAATTGTAGCAAAAGAACAAGGCGTGAAAATCTTTTTTTTTTTTTGTTACAAACCACCGTGCGGGTGGTCGGTAACAACGCATGCGAGGCAATTCATTTAACCCGTAAAGATTTATGTGCACGAAAGTGTGTGTTCATTATTTTAGTGAAGGTATAATATTTTGCTACACAGAGGCTTAACTTTTTGCTACATAGAGGCTTAATATTTCATATTTATACAAAATGGTGAGATAATTCCATGTGGGTTCCGTGACTTCGTATTGTGAGTGTTTGTTTAGAAAAGTACACATCGTTTTTATTTGCATAACCTTTACAAATTATACCATAAATTTAGATAGGACTATGAGAGAAAACGCAACGTTGATTCTTTGGACAATTCAATGCAAACTTTCATTTATGTAATGTTTACGTAAAAGCAAATACTAAGCACTATGACTTTTGTAGCATATAGAAGTTTTTTCTCTGCTTTTAAAAGGTAGAAATCAAAGGGGTCTGCAGCTTTCGATCCAAGCAGTATTGTTGTTATCAAAGGCAAAATGGCCGTAAATGGGGTAAAACTACCCCCTTTTTCATGACATGCCTATAATTTGTTATACCTAGTGGTATGAACATAAAGAAGTGATGAACAACATCCTGTTTGTCATGCATTTGATCAAAATAATAAAATAAAGTAGTAAAAACAACTTAAGCCTATATTATACACGTAAGTATGGAAAGATACATCATTTGAACCTTTTGGGCGGTTTCGCAAGTGGATATCCGTTTATAACAAAATGTAAATTTTATTTGCAACCATGAAGACATTAACCGAAATCAAACATCGGCTAATAAATTCATCACCATTTAGCTATTTGGACAGATCACCGTTGAAGATACAACAACAAAATAAATGTTGCAATACCAGTTGGCGGGAAATTTTTTCTTCGTATAGAGGAAATGATCGTATTTTTTTTTAAATTCTAGCTCTGAAAATAATATCTATGATTAATCACCCTCTATTTATTAAAATAATCAGAGATTGAAGCTTTGATTGTATGTATTGATGACACCTAGTCGATGGTGGGAATGATGTCGTCTCAGGTTTTCACCTTGAATTGGGGGTTATATAATACTATTACAGTCTGTATGTCTGTCCGTTTGTGCATGTATGCTCAAATGAGTGCATGTGCAATTACGTGCATGTGTTTGTATGCGTATATGTGTATGTGTATGTATTCATGTGTGTATGTGTGTGTGCGCGTGTGTGCGTGCGTGCGTGTGTGTTTAAATTGTAAAGGCTTTTTTTTTTGACAAGCAAGGTCCTGTAAATACCTGTGGTTCTTTAGAATACATCCACCTGTCGATATAATGCAAACATTACGGACACAAAATCGATGTCGCGATTCAAAAAATAAGGACACCGAATTGTCACAAAGTTCAATAAAGTTTCTTCAACCTCTGCCAATCTTGATGCCTCGATATTTCACAAAAGAATCAGACCTTTCGAAATACCAGACGGTAATTCGAAGGTCGGATAAAGACAGTGTAGTGTAATCATGATAATCATACAACCGTTGCAGTGCAAATGTTTGCGTCTTTGTGACTGATCACGTTGTTGGAACATATGGGGAATATAGAATGTCGAAATTTGGGTTAATGACATTAGGATAATGTCAAATTAATTATCCGCCCATTTGTTCCATGTGACACTCTAAACACAAAGAAATTTACAAGTTGTATTTGTTTCTTTCAAACGTGACATGGATTTCGAAATTAAACCCATGCACTCCAAATGACTCTTATTTCAACTTTTCAACGTCACACAAGTTCATTGGAGGTGTGTGGCCTTCTTTATTGTTTTTTGGAGGGGTATGCTACTTACTGGGGAAAACTTTTTTCTTTACTTTACTTTGTTTTACTTGTTGTAATTGTACTGCTTTGTCAATATGATACAGACGAGTCCCCGACATCCAGTATAGCTAGACTATTCTTATAATCAATTTTTCAATAACTTCGTAAAATGATATTTTCTATTAGAGAATATGAACAGTGATAGAATATTACCAGATATATTCTTCTGTTAAGATTGTATGGTACATAATAGTGATACTTTTCTATTTTTACATTTCCCGCAAATGTCTAAGTCTTAATATAATAAGGGGAAAATGTTAACATCAACTATATTTTGTTTAAATCAATTGAGATCATACACATTTTTTAAACTTTTGAAACGTTTGAAACTTTGTTGATGAAAATCACACTTCTACATACATGGAGAGTTTTGTTAGAGGTGATGGTTTAATTACAGAAAGAAAAAACACGAGACATCCCGGCTTCTCAACAGGTATTCTAACCAACTGCGCTGCCGAAGACCCTTATAAATATAATTAGTGGCCATGTATTAACCAGCTAAGGGCTTACTTACTGTCAGGAGGTTTTCGCCGAGGTACATCCGCTCAACGGTCTCTCCTTTCGTCAGCATCACCGAAAGTATAGGTCGACATAAAGTTAGGCAGTAATCCACTCAAATGAAATCTCAATTAAATCACGATAAATTATAACAGACTAAATAAAGTTTGTCCAAAATCATAGCAAAATATGAAAGAAAACGCATGTGTGATTTGGTATAGAACGAATACCTATAATACCAGACAAAACCTGTTCAAATTTGCTGATTAAATTCGTAATGAATTCAAGTGCCAAACAACGCGATGCGACGTTATTAGTCACGGCTTGGCTGAGACGCAACGAAATAGAAGAGGGTAACAAATCTACTAAGAACCTCCAATCAAATTTAGATAAAAACAGACGGTCACCATGGCATAATCACAGGTAATCTGTCATCAAATACGACATTATCAGGCTAGACAATTCAAACTGAAGGTACACAAGTCACCGCAACTCAGTCCTGAGAAATTTCAGTACGCAACGCCACGAATACTCAACTACTAATGATCACTCACTAAATATTTTTTCACCCTCGAGGGGGGACGAAATTCAACAAAGTGGTGCGGATTTGGGGAACAAGAAAAGACTGCTCAGTCAACAAAAGGAGGCCCGTCACGTTTTAGCGAGTTCTTGTCGACTGAATACAAAAAATACAAGCTCTATGAGAGGGCTTAAAGGGAACAAACACCTGATATTAATTATTTGATGCGTCATGGAAATATGATTCTTGTTTGCTTATAAATCAACCCCACGAACAATTGCAGAAAGTGCGTTTTTAAATAAATATTGCTTTCGAATTTGAAATAATAAACGTGATTACTAACAACATTTTACATGGCTCTACAGAAAAGACTACAATTGATATTGTACCACAAGTATTATAACTTATCTGGAAATTTATATTTCTATACCGTTGGTGGTGGAACTGATAGCAAAAACTCATTTATTTCTCATGTGAAAGAATGTTCCTATATTAATGAAAAATACACCAATAACTAGATTATTTCATGCATTGTGTGTAAAGAATTATATTCACAATTTGTTTGTGGATCATTTTATGATTCGTTGAAAATGTGGGAAACAACAAGCAATCAAATCAAATCAAATCAAATAAAGTAAATCAACTTCAGACGTTGGTACCCTTTAATGAATACTAACTGTTCGATTGCGGGGCTAGCTGAGGGGTTAAAGAATGGGAACCTTTTCGATTGAGGTGCCAACAAAGGGGGGTATCATCACCCCGCTACCACCACCGCTTCACTGGGCTCGTCAACCTGGCATGACGACCCATAATTGAGATGAAAAAAAAAAGTTTGTCTGATTCAGAATTTTACAGCTGTAATTATTGGGGCGAATGCTGTCTTGGTATCCAAAGCTATACAATTCCTTTTGATTTCGTAGTCCACGATAATTATGTTGTTTCTTTGTTTTATAACAAGTCAAATCGAGACATTTTCTTATCAAAATGTTTATAAAGCCATGATGTTCATGCAAAATGCAGTTTGGGCTCATGAACTATAAACTCACTGATGTTTATGATTAAATAAAAGCGTCATAGGAATTGTAACGTTTGTGTTGTCGATATTCGACACTTTATCCAGGACCATGTGAATATAAAATATGAATTATGTTGTAAAACTACTGACAATTACGTGTATTTAAAATTGCAAAATTGCATAATCCAGCAAAAACAATACCCTAAACGATTATACAAAGGTACGTTTTGATTAACTCTGTGAGCGCCGATCGCTACGTGCGCTGGTGTTTTCTGCAGTCAAAGTGACACACAACATAATTAACGTGATATATTGGGCTCAAACACTGACAAGAATAAACAAAAAAGACAAAGTCATTGGTGTCGTTTTAATTTCTTCTCACGATTGTTGATTTTTGTTTGATTTTATCTCTGATAACCGGAATGACAAGGAGGTGAGGAATGTAGCAAAACGTCATCAACTTCAAACAAACCCTTTTAATGGTTTCCCTAATTTCCTTCAATTTGCTTCTTTAGATTTTAAAATAAACATAGGAAACGCAAACGTCACTGTATTTGAATTATGCCTGGGTTTCGAAAAGTTTGGCGTTGCCGAGCGCCAACCTAAGATAGCAGGGATTTGTTTGTTTGTGCGTTTCTTTAACGGCCGAAATTCGCATATTAAACCCTTCACCTCGAAATATTTATGTATTATTTCCAATACAAATTTACCCAGATTCGTTCATTGAACCCGTTTCGTCAAAATAATAATATACTTTTCGTAATATTTTAACTAATATGCTAGATTTGTAATGGGTCAAATTTAAAATAAACGGAAACACATGATGTCATTACCTGGATTTCATAAAAGTTTGGTGTTGCCAGGCGCTTATCTCAAAATAACAGGATTTAGGTGTTTCTTTTAGGAGTCCCAAATAACCCAATTAATGATATGTTATTCAAACAGAGGCTCCCACATTAAAGGCACGTTTGTTATTGAAGTTTCTGACTTCAAATGTCGCTAAAATGTATGATGGTAACTGGGTTTGGGAAAATATGAGATATATTTTTGTATAGATAGCTTATCTGTATTGTATTAGTATGAAAGTTCATCTGTATATTTGTATTGTGATCAAAAGTTTAAAATTAATATCTTATCTGTATTGTAATTTTGATTATTGACTCATTATAAAAATAAGGAATGGCCGTTTAAATCTAGCATAATGTTTTCAAACGATAGAAACATTTATGGAAATAATAATTTTACCATCTGTTTAATTATTTGTATTTTTTTAGATATGATGATATTCCAATCTAGTATTTTCTTTTTCTTTATCAAATTATGTGATTATTTTATATCAGAATCACCAAAATAAAAGAAGACCTAATATACCCTTTAAATTTAATGCACACTTGTTGCTTTGGTATTCAGTACTGACCCGAATCGTCAAGAGTCAACACGATTATGCAAACGTTAAAGGCTTCAAGACGTGATTCATCGATATGACTTGAGTGGAGGTTTTGCCCCCATACTTATTTTGCCTTGGTGTCGAATTTACTGTGATCACAAGTCATCACCGTTAAGCCCGGCGCAGACAGAGCCGACTCGACCCGATCCGACTGGTTTAAATCAGGCTAGAGTTGGGCCCGGTCGGTCGGAGCAGATTTATCGCGTTGAATCGGCCCCAACTGGCATCCGACTGTCTCTTGACTTAACTGGCAAAATGTGTGTCGCGAGGCACTGAAAACTGAGCCGATCGGAATGACAACCAGTCGAGTTGGCTCTGTCTGCGCCGGGCATAAGTTGAATTAGAGCTGACTCAACACTGTGGTTGCATGTACATAGCGTTGATGATGTTGATTTTTAACGAAATTAGTAAGATTAGATTGGTTATTAGTTTTCAACAAAAGGAAGGTGTCACCATTGCTTCAAATGTCCCAATTTATGGGGGTATTTTCTCACATCGGCATCATCAACGTTAGTTAAACCATGGTTAAACTATAGCTGACTCAACTTGGCCATGTTTGCGGTTGTATATAACTGGTGATATTCTTCTCTAAACATCACTTTGTTGCGAATTAGACTCAAAGTTTCAAACAAAAGAAAGGCGGTGGATTTCTACACCGAACACAACTTGACAACCTAATAAATTATAATCAAATGGAGGGTTAAGATATTTTAGACAGCAAATGCTTTTAATATTAAGTTTTATGTGGGTTTTAAACACGTGCCATAATAATAAATAAGTTAAATGATACAACAGATAAATGGAAATGCATGAATTACATTTTCTTATGTTTTAAGCACGTGTAATAATGATAATAATAATAAATAAATAAGTTATCGATTTCACCATTTAAAAATACAACATTACTTAATTAGTGATAACATAATATACAGGAACGGTCGGAGGTCATAACCTTTTATAATCATCTTGAAATATGAATTTATATCAGATATGGAGAAAATAGATGTTTGTTTAGTACTCGACATGCTAAAAGACCTTGCCATATCAGAATGAATTCGATTATTGTTATAAAGAGGTGAGTGGATACTAAGTAAAGTAGAACTCGACGTTATAAAAGAACCTTATCATAATTATCAGAAATAATCCAATTATTGTTTAAAAAGATGAGTGGATACTAAGTAAAGTGTGAAGTGCAAAGTAAACGCGCTTTAGCTCGTTGAATATTGAATTTGAATTGACACACTTCAAACAACGATTAGGCATTTAGGCAAACAATGTTTGAAAACTTTATGATCAAAATGGTGAAAAGGAATCAAGGTCAGGATACATGTTATCTGAAAAATCGCTTTAAAATACAAACAATTAAGACACGAATCACACGATTAAAGGAAGCCGCCGATTGTGAAAATACGTTTGTATTTTTGTTGCGGGTATATATTTGCTCTTGCTGGCTCTAATTTCCCTTTTCATGTTGGTCATGTGTGTGTTTGTCCGTATGTAGGTTAGTGCGTTTCACGTTCTTTAGTTCGATTTAGCAAAAAATAAATTGTATTAACTTAATGACAAATGATACATGCTTCTTGCTAGATTTACCAATGCTCATTATTTGTTACCGGTAAATTCGCCAAAAAAAAACATGATAAAGTGATTTGTAAAGGCTTGCAATTCATTTGGTCTCGAAATAAATGATAATATAAAGATATAGGAAACTAGAAAGATACATACTAGAGTTTTTTCTATAATTATTTATAGAAGAAAACTTGTGTAAGTGAAAACAATGTTGTTGTTTGTATAACGTGTGGATTGATTACCATAGAAATAACTTATTTTAAACACGATCGCCTAATATGTGTGCATGACCAAGCGCATAATTTAGGTATAAACGTTGGACTAAGTGAAAGTAAATCAAAACCAACGTTTGTTTTATTTTGTGACTGTACAGTAGTAAGAACCTATTGCATAACATGTTATTCAGATGGTAACATGATATAACAATGATCATGAAGAAAAGTGTACAACAATTATGCAGGTATAGGTGGACATTTGATGTGTTGATGTTTTTTGTGGCAACATCTGACTATTTGGGGATAGGAATCCAGGAAGGGATGTGTAAATAAAGATTTTGTTCCATTTATACATCTGCTGAACAGAGGATTTGGGGTGAATTTTATTTGTATAAAGAATAAAACCATATATATTTGTGGTGGGACATGTGCATTGTGTTTGATATATTTATAATGCGTTGTTTGATTTGGGTTTATGTGAAAACCAAACCAAGCAACAAAGAAGTAAATTTACAAAGAAATCAAATGTATGATAAAGAATATGAATTATCACATCAAATGATACAAAACAACACAGCAAAGCTAAGAACGTACGTTCCGTTCCAGAAGACCAACTGAGCGTGCGGCAAGAGTGATATAGATCAACTTATTGATCAAGACAGTCAGATCGAAAAGCCGTCCCTGAAAACATGAAAGGGTGGATTTATTGAGCGGAGTGGCCGTATTATGTACCTGTTTCGATTTAATCTAACTTGTCTAGAGTAACCCATCACCCCCTCTAGAACCCCCTTTCACCCTGCCAACCGACCGTGAAGACATGAGGGCTTTAATGACGCTAATAGCGGGGAGAAAAGAAAAAGATCAGTGTACGGGTCCTTTTAAGAGGCAAATCTTGAAGAGGAATCATTTTCTTGAGTGTACTTAATAATGCATCTACTTTCATGACTTTGCCGACAGTCGTTTTGATATAGGATTATAACGTCGATAATTTTAGAATTGTTTGCTTAAAAGTGATGAAAGTGACAAGGCTGCAACGACAAGGTGTGAAAAGGACCCGTCTCCAATGGAACATTACACTTTATCATGAACATATACAAAATAATGATGTAAACAAAAACATAAACACAATCAAATCACCATAAAACAGAATCTGCATACCTCAATAATTTACAATATACGGTGCAATTAACTTTGTTTGCCCAAAATGCAAATGTATGCCTTTTCTCATATAACCAGTTACGCATTATGTGTGTGCGTGTTGGTGTTTGTTCGGTGTGTGCGTTTGTCTGTTGTGCGTGTGTATATACACATGTACATTATAAGATTTAAATATAATATTAAGAATAACACTATATATATATATATTGTAACCCTCGAGCGTCGGCCAATGACGCCACTTAATCCAGTCATTATATTCCATAATAAGATTTAGAAAAAATATATAATATATTGGTATCTCTTCAAGGTTCAATGTATTGCAAAAGTGAAATACATACAATGAACTATAAGTAATGGTAAAGTTAAATAATAAGTAAATGCTTGAATAATAAACAAGTAATCTGACCACAGATCTACGTCAGTCCGAGAAGGTATAATTACGGATGATTCATTCCGATTGACCCTTCCAGGACAAAGAGTATAGACATAAGTAATAACTCCCAAAGGATATCTATTTCATTGTCCGGTAGAAACTGACCATGAGCACATCGACGTATGTTTTTGTTAGACAACACTTTGAAGGTTCTTCCATTTTGTGGTCAGTGAGTGTGAACAATAGATAAAATACGGGAAATAATAAACATAAAAATAAACAAACGCACACAAACACACACATATACATACAAAGTGGGTCAATCCCTTGTCCAACAGACGCAAACACACACATACACACACACACACGCTGACACAAATACACACACCAACAGTGCCAAAGAATGAATGCAAATGACTCATGGATTAGACAATTTTAAGAAGAACAAAATATCCACGAATTTTGCAAACACTTGACCTGTCTACTGGTCATTTTGTTGAAGTCACGAACCAGAAAACAAAATGTGTGGCTATAAATCTAAAAGTAAGAACCTTTGTCCTTTCATAATTATGATGCGTTTCCTTTAATTTATATTTAATTTACTTTAACTTATCAACTTTAGTTGAATGATTCGTGAATTCTAAAAAAAATGCAGATCTTAAAAATGCAACATGAACTGTATGCATGATCATTCCAATGCCATATTTTTTGTCGAATTATCTTCTTAAACTATATTGACAAACCAGATAATCAAATAAAGTATAGCACACATAACTTAGAAAGATGTCGCTGCTAACATAACTTTGGAAGATGCCGCTGCTAATCGTAACATTCACATAAAATCAAATAGAACTTCGCCACATGGCGGATATATTACTGAGGTCTACACTTCTTAAAGATTCCTAAGCAAATAACTGAACAGAGAGCATATTTTTCTTAAAGAACTCTCCGCTCAAAATCATAGCATTTGAAATCAAACATTAATATCAGAAGAATAAGGACGCCGAATTACTGCGGTTTCTGCTTTATTCTACGAGTTAAACATTATTCTAAATCAAATAATTGAACAGAGCGCACTAAAGTTATATCGCACCGGGGCCTGCGTTACCCTCAAATCATTCCGAATCAAATAAATAAAAAACAACAACAACAACAACAGAATAGTAAGTACATTTTCTTCTAAAATCATAACATTTCAAATCAAATAATTGAACAGAGCACTATAACAAATTTTTTTTAAAAGAACGGTTGGAACAGGAGCTAAAACTTCACACTCTCCTCAAAACACATTATGCGAACGGAATAATAAGATCTGCAAATTGGAACAAGAATCCGTTTACGCTCTCCTTTCTGTATAATAATGATTAATGTGATCCTATATTTGCACTTCTTGGTACATAATAACCGTGTTGGCTTGTTGGTATGTGGAAGTATACCTCTTACGCAAATATAATGAACAAATAATGTTCCCTTTTTTAGACAAAACATAAACGTTTTGACCAAGTCCAAACAATACATATTTACATTCATATTCATCTAAGTAATAAGGAGTGAAATTGATTCTTGATGTAGCACGTTTATTCAGCATGATAATAGTGCAATTTTTTTAAAAATCTAACTCAGGAAAAAGTGGGCCAATGTTCACAGACTATATTGTATGCTGACTACAAGTCATTTAATTTATTCTCATCTTCATTTATTGGATTTCGAACCTTCTGACCGAGGCTACATGCGGAAATTTGTATACGATGGTGACAACGATTGCCACATCTCAAATTGTATATATGGGGTTTATGAAAAAATGCGTTTTGGGTTAAGGAAATTTAATAACGTCTTAGCATCCCTTTAAGCTACACTCTATCAAATTAACTACAGTATTTAGGGTTTTGGTGCTGTTAAGGCACGGTATTTGGTCCACAAAGCTTAGGTGGTTGCCGTGTGAAACGAAAATAAGAACACGTGTAAGCCGAAGATCAAACACAGGTGAAATTTGCCGTACTAAAGAGTGTACACAAAACAAGAAGCCGAGTTCACACGCATCATGCAATGTTCAACCAAAAGACGATATTCTTGGACGCTTGGTTAGACATACACTCTGATCGAAATTGAACTTGTAACATTAGCGTATACTGAATATTTAAAATCGTTCTGGACGTGACATTACTGTACATGTAGGTCTAAATAATAATAATAATAGTTTGCGATGGATATACCATGATCCGAATTAAGTAGTTTAATGAAACGCTCCCTTTTTAAATTAAAGGGATAGTTGAGTTCTGGTAAGGAGAGTACAGTTTTAGTGAAACTGAATTTTAGTAACCAAAACCTGCATCATTACATTACAAACTAATAGTTATAACTAGAAAGGAACACAAAATTACAAATGACGTAGTAAAGATCATGTTATCATTCAAAAAGAGCCGTTAAAACGTAAGAGGGCGCTCTCTAAACACTCATCGGTTTCAACCATTTTGAATAAAATATTGTGCATGTGATGCTTTGTTGAAATAGTGATTAGATAGAGAAATAACCAACAACTATTTAAATACCTATTTTGTAACTTTTTGAAAAGAGGAAGCATTTTTTTGAATTTTTAACGGCTGGTTCAAAATTCTCTAATAAACCCGGGCCCCGGGTTTATTACAAATTGTTATATTTATGGATATTTCAGCCGTTTCTGAACCGATTTTGATCAAACAAAGATAATTTTATTGTTTAAATATTATGCTCTTTCAAATTTTACACTCAGTTTTTCATTACCTCACAAACCAATTAAGTAGTCTAGCGCCCTCTCTACCAAAACTCAACTTTCCCTTTAACGATGAAATGTTTGAACAAATAAATGTTAGTCCACTTATTTGTCTCCTTTTCAATTAGCCTATAATTAAATAACTCATCTGTTCATTTATATCATCATTACGTATACATCTTAAGTTGTTTTATGTAAAACAAAATCATACAGACATTCTTTTGTTCTTCTTAACATCGTTAACATTTCCCTATATTTATTAATCCTGAGCTCACACCCGAATTTCAGAGAGAGTGAACCCTTCACTCGAGTTTACGACATTAGTGTCGACGCGAATGTGAGAAGGTGAGTATTACGAAAACATGATAATCACACCCAAGTGGGGTTCTGTTTAAAGACTCCCGTGCTGTAATATGCTCTATAGAAGGCTTAAATTACGGAGGACAAAGAATTGTAATTGGAGTTATATATTTTCTAGCTTTCTTGATTCGTTTCCTCATTTGTGTACGGTCAGTGGTCAATACTGTAGTTGACCATTGCAGAAGATGAAAACACAACCAAAGACGGAATACCAACCCTCTCTCACACACTTTCTACATGATCCATCTCACTTTTATTTTCCTTGAATGATATTGAAAATCTCTACCTCCTCATTGTGTATTCCATCTTGTTTTCTGAACTGTATCTTGCAATTACGTTAATCATGCCTTTCAAGATAATTCTTTAAAAATGCAGTACTTTGCAAGCTATAATGAGTGTTTATCAATATATCAGCATAATTATAACCACAACAAGATTATTATAAATGTTGCTTGTAAGTATCGGTTTCCATGGTGGTGTATATAATACGTGTGGTTTACGGGTACACCATGTGAGATGGGTGGATTGGTAAGCCCTGAAAAGGACTATGGTAGTCCTAGAAAGGACTGTTGGTGTAGTTCTGAAAAGAACTGTTGGTATTCTTTCTAGGAGAGTTCTAAAAAGAACTGTTGGTAGTCCTAGAAAGGACTGTTGATAGTCCTAGAAAGGACTGTTGGTAGTCCTATAAAGGACTGTTGGGATAGTCCTGAAAAAGATTGTTGGTATTCTTTCTAGGAGAGTCCTAAAAAGGACAATTGGTAGTCCTAGAAAGGACTGTTGTTAGTCCTAGAAAGGACTGTTGGGATAGTCCTGAAAAGGACTGTTGGTATTCTTTCTAGGAGAGTCCTAAAAAGGACAGTTGGTAGTCCTAGAAAGGACTGTTGATAGTCCTAGAAAGGACTGTTGGTATTGCGAGGAGAGGGTGGATGGTAGGAGGGACTCGACGTTTCGAATAGGTTGACTATCCGTCGTCAGGAGTGGGGATCTGTTGGCGTGCGCGGCTATAAGGCTACGGGTTGCGGACGATTATTATAGCAAGATTATTGCGAAAATACACAGTTAAAGACCAATATTTCACATCAAAATATTAATTGGTATGTTATCAAGTTTAAGCTACAAATGTTAACTCACCCATAAAGAAGTCTTTACTATAACAATGTCGCAAGAAGTGAGTTAACTCTTTATGATAAACAAACAATAAAGTGTTGGTCCGTGTCTTGTAAGACTGGTGAAAAATTTTGTTGCTGTATAATCTTGCAGAAAAGTGGAACCTCGAGCTATATCACTATCAGCCAAATTATAGAATTGCCGAGTCTCTAGCAGTCTAGATTCGCTGGTCGAAGTATTTGATTCGCCAAATTTGAATCCGCTTGTAGCCTACCGTTTTCTTTTTTAGACTCGTGAAACTGATATGAAATGCGATCATATGCTGGTATGTCTGACTGCATGGGTGGGCAGTGGGTATGGGGCGTACCCAGGACTAAGCAAGACGATGGGGGGCGGGGGGGGGGGGGGGGGGCTGGGGCAGGATAACAATTAAGGGCCAATGTTTGCCATTATAAGGAGACCACTGGGTTAGCAAACATAACATTAGATCAAACAAAGGGAAACAGACAAAAATATGTAATATAAATTAAAATGAGCGAAGGAAATAAATATAACAGTACAATCACTACTATTATATGCTTGTCCAACTAACCCCGATTGTCCTACCTATTGTCACACCATTTTCTTTTCATGCGTGAGCTATATGTAGATGTGAATCATAATACTTCCCTGTTCCGTCTCGATTCGCCAAAACATACAAACACACACACGTATTACTAAAAATATATGACCCTCATATTTCCGTTTGTTTGTTGTTTAGTTCTCAATCCGGTATCGGCTCATATTATCTGGCATCAGATTTCGCAGACCTGTAATTTGACTCAATATGCAAGGATATACAAGCACTCATGAAAAAAGGGAGTATGTCATTCTCTCCGAAAGTACATGAATAGGGGAATTATGGGGGAGTAGAAACCAACAAAAAAATATTATATGGTGCATGGGATCTCTACAATATGCCTGCATAATATTTATATCCGTTTGTAAATGGTTCCAAAGCTGTCATCATTATTTTCAAAAATATGGTTGAAGAACATTCATTGTGGTCATAAGCATAATAAAATAAAGAAAAACAGGAAGAATATTGTATCCGATTAAATACATGTACTGATGTGGTGATATTGTAAGAGGTTTAATTATATTTGGAATTTATTTTAGTTGATTGATTTCCAAAGATCACTGCCACAAACCATAGATAGGTCTATGCACAAACCTACTAAAATACAGTCTAAAAACAGAGATCTTGATTTCACAGCCACAAATATTGTAAAGTTATCGCCGAATGATGGCGCACTTCAACAAAACTTTACGGATTAGCTTTGGGCCTGGTTCGAATCAGATAAGTATGACCATTGGGTTGTTGTTGTTTTTTTTTTGCTCTGGTAATCTGTAGTAAACCCGATTTATAAAAAAATCTATTTTGTATTAAATATCAGCTGATAATCAATAAACATGGATCATATAAGTTCATTCATTCTTGAACCACGCATGTGTCCCGCTTGTGTATGTATATCAACTACTGTTAAAACATCAGTATGTACTACAATGCAAATCGAACGAAAAGGGAATTATTATTATTTACAATTTATTTTGTCTAGGCAGCATATAGTTCCAACAATAAATTAATATCTTTTGTTCGGCCATGGCTATATTTGATAACGACTATGAGATACTTCCTTACACCAGAGCTGTATAAATATTAGACGGAAAAATCAATCTCGTTCTGGAGGGGTCCTTTAATATTATGACGTCATACTATCCTCTCCATAAAGATAGTGTAAGATGATAATGAAACAAGACACCGTCTCAGTGGACCAAACCCTCGTATCGGAATATAGACTGATTTGCAGGGAGTGGAAAACGTGCACTTTGTGTGATGGATTGATTGCAGAATGTATACGATGAGCGGGATAGTAATACAATCAATGTTAAAGCGCCTTTAGATTATTATCATTCGTGATAGGCACTATATAAATCGAGATTATTATTATTATTATTGCATATAAATAAACCTGTTTTCGAAGACCGCCTATATGTATATATTAATGAAGACCACTTTCTTGTCTCCATTTTAATGGCGATCTTTATAGACACGTTTGACTGTACATGATTGTAGTATGACAACCAAGCATAGTATGCTGTATATGTACATTATAGCGATGACGTGTCTTGATTTTCAGAACATGGCCTTCAAGGTAAACACGATTATACATGTCATATACCTGTCAGTAAATGTATCCCAAGTCCAATCGTGAAAATACCACTTAGTAAAGATCAATTACAAACATTTATGTCCAGAAAATTAAACTAAACATCTATATATGGAAAAAACAAAAAAAACAATCATCATTGTATCATTATCGATTGGTACAACACAATCAAATAATCCAAAATAATGTAGCTAGGCGTTCTATTATTTCCATTAACACGAATGTATGATTCGCGCCAACGACGACGAATAAAGGCTATTATGTCTTCCAATTGTATTATAAACAAATCTCTGGTCCCCATAAAAAATGTTTCAATCTATGAGTCAAAGTTGTTAGTCGTACAATAAGAAATTGGCAATAAAATAAAGGACAAAGGCACAACTTATAACTGTAGCTAGGCGTACTCTGTTTTCCCCAATTGTTTGATTCGCTCCAATGGCCTAATATTACACTTTATATGTTTGTCTTCGACTGTTTATGAATGTTTCTACACTATTTTCTACTCGTATTAACATCATAAGAAATATCCACGAATGGTGTATGATACCTACATGTATAAGTGATGTATTAGGTATGAAACTATTCCAGAGTAATTAAAATGTAGTTCAAATCAAATTAAATATCATCTACAATTTTTGTCAGTAAAGGCACAAATAGTTCAGGCATTCCTGTAGCTAGGTGGGTCATGATTTTCCTAAATATTTGGTTCACTTAACCCTATTAAGGCCGGGCTATTTGAGGTCTTCAGCAGGCCGGGGGGGGGGGGGGCCATTATGGCCCCCCCCCCCCTAAGATCTCGGCCGCAGAGCGGCCGATCGCCTTAAAAATTTGCACGCGTGATAAGTGAAGTGTATATAATACAATGGTAATTTTTAAAAATTTTGAAAAATTCATTAATTTGCATATTTATGGTAATTTATGCAAATAAGTCATGAAATTCATATTTTACCCATAAATCATATATTCTTCATAATTAAACTCTGGTTTTCACTACATATATTCTTTAGAGCATTTGGAATGATACTACAACAAAAAAAAATGGAAGAGCCCGGT
This sequence comes from Echinarachnius parma, assembly GCA_037951105.1. Classification (NCBI taxonomy): domain Eukaryota; kingdom Metazoa; phylum Echinodermata; class Echinoidea; order Clypeasteroida; family Echinarachniidae; genus Echinarachnius; species Echinarachnius parma. The sequence goes on from JBAMJV010008530.1 coordinate 17,280, forward strand.
TCTTCCTTTTGTTTTCTATTGTTTTATTAATTTCTTATGTATTTCTTTGTTTTTTTAACTTATGTATTTTATTGTTTTTGTTGTTTATTTTATTTCTAACTATAATTTAACTGTTTTGAACCCCAAAACCAACATATAAAATGTAAACAACACCAAATATCTAATAATACACCTCATTTTATGAAAATTGATATTTCCATATGTTTTGTACACAAATCACGAAATTTAGCGATTTTTGGGCTGACATGCATAGATAAAAGGTCACGTGACTTTGTAACGGAGGGTCCGATTTTCGAAATTTTTGTTTTAAAACGTGCGCAAGACCCGAAAGAAAAAAGTCACCAAGCAGCGGCGCGTCATCTTGCAGCGTTTTGGAGCAATAAAAAAAATTCCGGAGGGGGGGGGGCCATTATGGCCCCCCCGGCCTTAATAGGGTTAATCAACAAATACAAAACAATTTGCCAATTAAAATTCGTGTATTTGAACGTATAAAACTGCTCCAATCTAATCAACTTGGCATACTAAAAAGCGAAATCTGCACATTGCAGGGTATTGTGTTGGTAATCACATGATACAACCATGGATTTTAGTGGGGGGGGGGGGGGGGGGGGGCTCCCTTATATAATGACATCCATGATATTAAAGTTTGTAGTCCAGTGGCAGTGGCTATTCAGATAATTCTGTAATAATTTTCCTAAATGTTTGATTCGCTCGAACTGTCGAACGACCAATACAAAAATATTGTATGAGCAGATTTTGAATCGATTTGGAACGCATTTATGTGATAAGAGGAAGTTGTTCAAAAGAATGAAATAATATGATTTTTTAAAATAGGTATTCTTATCTAGATTGGATCTAAATGACGTCTTTGTTAAATCAACCGCCCTCGGCCAATGATTATAAATATATCGTGTCCTTTTAGTCGACACTATGGAAATTAAGTAATTTATTGTTGAGAAAAAATGTATCAATAGAGTTGAAAACGCGCAACACGTGCATATCGATTATGTGCGTTAGTGCATAGCCGATAGTCGGGGTAATTATAATAAATATTTTGTACCGCGCTTAAATAATCATACTTTGAATCAAATTAGACACTAAAATAAATCGAAACATCATCATTATCACCATCACCGTCAGTATCATTATCACTATCATCATCATCATCATCATCATCGCCACTATCACCACCATCATGATTATCATCATCATCATCATCATCATCACCATCATCCCTATCATCATCATCCCTATCATCATCATCAGCAGCATCACCATTATGGTGGTGGTGGAAGTAGTAGTAATTAACCGTTATTATCGTGATTTTTATATACAAAGATGATGAAGTTTTATTTATTCAGTCATTCCTTAATCGACTGGATCGTATTAGAATACTTATATACAGCTAATGTTAAAACGGAACTGCGTCAAACATTGATTTGAAGAAGATCAGCTGTTTAAATTTGCATGGAGATGGAGCAATAACGATTAATTGCCATTATATTCCCGCGCATTCTATGACTGATTTATTACAGTTGATGTACTTTTCCATTAAATTTACTAGTGCTCTTTTGCATCCAATTTACTCAATATACATCATGATTAATTACATTGCATGCGATATTAAATTTTCAAAAGGCGCGAGTGACATTAAAAGTCATTATAAGATCATTATTGGATGAAACCCATATTAGCTACCGTCATCGACTAACGGATTCATCCAAATATTTGCGCCAATGTACATGGTGTATCTGTTGGACAAGATACGAAAAACATTATATTCCTAACTTATAATATTTATTAATTTTGTCGAAATAGTGTAAGGAATTTTCGACTTTACAACAGTTTGTTTTATGTATTCAATTGATTGTTGTGAAACATGCAGGAATATAATAAATAATCAATAATAAAAAAAAGATTTGGATGGCCTGAAACATAATGCATGCAGATAATACGCCGTACTATGTATAAGAACTTTAATATGGAAATAATTTACTTTGACTTAAAGAATTATGTGAGCCGAAGATGTGCCCATGCATGTTTAATAGTTATATCAAATTAATATAAAGACGTTATCTTATTTCTTTCATATATTTATCATTGTTCGTTAAAAAATATACAGGTATATTAAAGCATAATTATTATAGATATTGTAATTTATATCAAGTTCAAAAATTGCAACTATGATGTTATTTGTACATGTTTTGTGTACATTGTATATCGATGGAAAATGAAAACAAAATGATAATATACCCTGCATGGAAACATTTGTTGCAGAATATTACAAAAAATGACAATCACAAAGATAAATATCTATCTCTCGAAGACAAAAATGGGGATAAAGGACTCGATAGAGAAACTTAGTAATTTGTTATCGCAAATGTTGGAAATTGCAGTGATATCATTTAAAATAGACAAAGATATACGCAATCTACAAAGAACAAAAAGCAATCTGATATCCGCATTGACAGAGAAAGAGGCGCCAGTATTGTCTACTGTTGGCATGACAACGCGCTTCCCTGCCCTGGGAACGAGATAATTGGCAACATGGTCACGTTATTATAAATATTTGGTTTTTATTTAATTTCTAATGATTTTATCTTGGCAGCATCCCATTTTTTATGTTTATTTTCGTAATGTTTATTTTGTTTTGATTCAATCTGTCCATGTCGTGTTCGGTGTAGTCATATGCATTCATTTTTTTTTCTCGGTACATCGAGACATCAATTCCTTATGCCTTCTAGATTTGTGTTTATTAAATTGTATACACTTTCGTTTCCGTTAAAGAAATGTATGTGCTATATCTTATTGTAGTTTAGTGTTGTGTTTTTAACTTAATTGTGTCATCCATTTCATTATGTTACAGTTCTATATATAACAATTCACTTTTATTCAAAAGTATACTATAATAATCAATAGTAAGAGATGCCAATTAGGACATTTGAAAAGTACTATACACATGCTTATTATGTTGTTAATATTTAACTATAATATAATGTCTTCTGTAATATTTTGTTACGTACAGTATATATACGGTAGTTCAAATAAAAAGAAACGGAGAATGAGAGGGGCCAGTAATGATGCCACTAATTCACTCGTCTATATCGACCACCTGTGGATAACCTGTCCGTTCGAGATACACTTTTCATATCATATGCACTATATTCATACTACATGTAGTTATATTTGAATTATTTGACTATATATAAAATATATATTTTAATCAAACATCGGCCAGGATATTGTATTTAGATCATGAAGGTCACACGCAGTTGAATATCTGCTGTATATTACGTGTCCCGGCCTGGCTAAAATATCTACACCATTATATAAACTGTAGATGGTAATGGTATACTATCGTTAAATAATTAATCTTTTGTGATGGCAAAATTATAAATGACGGTCGAACAATATATACCATGGTACTTTCTTATGATTATTGTTATGTGTCACCAAATTATGAGTGACAGTAGATCAACGTATATATATAGCTAGATTCTGGTCAAACAACAAATTAATTAAAGAGAACAAATGACCAATTAGACTACATTTATATAGGGAAACACCTGATCAATGTCCCCTAATTAAAACAAATCCACGCACCTGCTTTAATCAACTAAGCTTAGCCTTATTAATTACTCTTGTTAAAATACAAATTGACACGTTATTCAAGATGATGCAGAGCAGGTAGAAAGATTCATGGTCACAATCTATGTCAGAATAAAATAACGTATGTATAATTAATTTTGTTCAAGTTCATCCGCATCAAATACATAATAGGCTGTTTGCCTTGCCATAACAATGGGAAATATAAAACATAATTACAAAAAATCGTCGCATAGAATAAATATGTAGCTAAATCCAGGGTATTGACGTACCTAAAAATATGTAGGTTTATAATCTGTCATATTTTGAAATATGTTTGAAAAATCTATCCATTTACGGGCAAATATAATAAAGGTGCGTTACATTGCTTCATCACTGGAACCACTTACTAAAATCTAACAATTTTCGATCTAAACAAGAGTGAGCTGCCATTCGACCAATACGCGTGGAGCATTGTGATGTTCAACGTCATTTACAGTCATGCATGGCGTATAATTGTTTGAGCAAAAGGGGCCTTACGGATGGGCATCTTACTAGCTTAACCCATCGCCTACGGGAACCTAGTGGGCCCTGTATTGGCGCTATGGGGATTTTAAAATCTAGTAGGAAACATATTCTGCAATAAGATACAAGCGTGTCAATGACCCAGCATGAAGGGAGGTCATTCTACCGTGTCTATGGGGCGCCGTGGGTTTAACGGACGGGGTCGGACGGGGCGTTTACGATCACAGGGGACCGTTTTGGGTTTCTTGACCCCCTCCTCATAATGATAATTATCTCCCCTCTCCACAGGTATCCCAAGTCCTCCTTTTAATTAGTTTCGGTGTCTTACTCCTCTCCAGACGAGTTCGATTAGTTTGGGGTTCACTTCACCCAATTTAGATCCCGTGCCCTTTTTCGTTCAATAAGCCTCGTACTGATCGCCGCTAATCACGTCGCTATGAGGCGCTAAATACGGTGGCTTAACGCACGGTCATCCAGCCAATTATAATCTTGACGTCCTTATTATTTTGGGGAGAGACACTTGAAAGTGAAAGTTAGCAAAACAAACCTCACCCCGGCGGCGCAAAAAGCATGAAGAGCAGTGATGTAGCGAGTGAAAATATTTTTGGGATAGGGTTAGGGGGTAAGGGATATACATTTGTACATGTAGGCCCTAAGGATGAAGAGGGATTGTTATGATTGTATTCTACAGCTAAGTGCAGTGGCCAAATTTGTGTTATAATCAACCCTGGTTACATGATATCTCTTCATATTTGTCAAGAAACACAGCTAGATGGGTATTATTTACGGTTAACATTATTACCATGGTAACCAGGCGAGATCTAATGAAGATGAGGACTTATTTAAACACAATATCACAATCGCGATTGAGAAACACTATGTAATATTGCATTCAATATTTTCGATATAATTTAAGTATTAAAGGGATTTAGTAACATTGTCCAAATCCTCAAAATAAAATTTTAATTCTAGCGGTTCCATCATACCTTGTTGTATTCGTATTAACAATAAAATCATGGGACCGGTTTTGGTTTTTCAAATTTCCCTTTCGTTACAAAGATATGTACGATTGAAGTATTCAGATACAAAGTAAGTGCAGTGAGTCAGTGGATATCACTTTGCATTTTCGCTCATTACTTGGCCATGCTATGTCCATTTGACTTGAAATGTTCACACAATAGCCTGTGGACATATGAGATAACAACAATATACATTACATCAACCCTTCATCACTTTTTGCACATGTCAACAAAGTTACTAGATCCCTTTAAAATGGGTATTTTAGTTGCAATACATTTAGTACATGAAATTTGCATTACATTTATGAAGTACATTTGATAAATTTATTCGAATTAACAAATATATAATGTTTCACACATGTTACATAAATTACGATATATGAAACGCGTTGGTTGATAGTTCATTCAACTTTGTTTAATTCTCTATAGACAGACAATGGGTGATTTCAAGTATGGTGTTTTGGGTTGGTGTTAGTGCTTATTAAACACTTACACCGGCCTTAGGCACCATATTTGAGATGACTTCGTGTTAGGATGGTATACAGTGACATTGGGGGATTTCAAATATGGCGCCTAAGGCCGGTGTTAGTGTTTAATAAGCACTAACACCAACCCCTAACACCAAACTTGAAATCACCCATTGTATTATATTCAAGACATGTTCAATGTTAAATGTAACAATGTATTATTCTGATCATGCTGATGATGACGCCATTGCCGCATGCCCCTGATATACGTGTCAATGTTTGGTGTATAATACTCAGTGTAAGATATACCATTGTGGTTATAGGGGGTATCATCGTGTACGTATCACCACTGTCACTAATCATTACACCGTCGTCACAATGGATTACCATTCATCTTAAAACGTTCGCCGCATTGCTCAAATTCTCAATCGATCCCACCAAACTCGAACCGTTTTTCTTTACAATATCAAAATAAAAAGGAGTGTAGTCTAAGCTATGAACCAACTACGATCGGAGGTTTTCCCTCTTTGACCGCGTAAGTTACGTTGTCACAGACCACTGAGTAAGGATGGATAACTGAAACCTACACCCGAGGGATAAACAATTGCCAAGGATAGTCATGATAGTAAGACGAGCAGTTGGGAAGCTGAGAAGGGGGGGGGGGGGGGCGAAGTGGGGCAACCCCCTCCCCCCCCCCCCCTCCCCGTGGAAATCATTGGCCCCACCATCACCATCGCCCCCTTGTGCTTAAAAAAAAACTTAAATGCAAAACATTATGTTTTGGATTGTATATCCACACTCCTCATCATGTAAAACCTTGCCCCCCCCCCCCTCTTTCGCCTCTGTCCACCCATCTTTTTCGACCTATGTATCCACCTCCACCCCCCCCCCCCCCCCCCTCTCTACAATGTACCGTAGACTGAACCTTGCTACGTCACACTACGTTCACACGAACGCTTTACACCACACCGCGGTTGAAATTACAAAATGTCTTTACAAGCATGACAAGTTGATTTAGGTTTCCATAATCGATCCTAGAACCAACAAACATGTCTCTGGTTGTATACCGGTCAACGCGGTCAAGAAGATCTATTCAAGCAATTTGTAGCGGTTTTCTATGTTCCTTGACCATGAGGATTTTTTTCTTCTTCAAACAAGGCGTCAATGTTTTCTTTAAATGTCATTGACCGTGTATGTTTAGATTTTAGTGATAGTATTCTCAAACAATTTGTCATTGGAAGCCCGGTCATTACACTCTAAGTTAATTTATATTTGTATTCTTGTGACTTATAATTAGTGTTATTGTTATAAAACAGAAGAGTTCGTTAAAGGGACTTAGTAACATTGTCCAAATCCTCAAAATCCAATTGGAATTCTAGCGGTTCCCTCATACTTTGTTGTATTCGTATTAACAATAAAATCATGGGACAGGTTTCGGTTTTTCAAATTTCCATTTCGTTAAAAAGATATTTACGTTTGACGTGTTCAGATGTTAAATAATCCAACGGATCGCGAAAACCGTGTACAAAAGTGAGTGCAATGAGTTTGTGAACATCACTTTGCATGTTTGCTCATTACCCGGCCATATAACGTCCATTTGACTTGAAATTTTCACACAATACCCTGTGGACATATTAGATAACAACAATATACATTGTATCAACTATTCATCACTTTTTGCACATGTCAACAAAGTTACTAGATCCCTTTAAGCTTCGTGTTAATAAACAAAAAAGTACATGACCGTTTGCTCGTGATCTTTCATTTGTTTATTCTTGCCTTTTCTAAACATTTTATTCACAAGAGAATCGTAAGTCGTAATAACATTTACTTACTACAATCATCCCGTTATCAGAAGCAAGAATCTTTTTTAGCAAAACAAAAAAGTCCATTAACATTGGCAAATACTTGCAAACTTTCCCTCTCAGCTACAGATTAAGTGCTCTTTAAAGACGTATACAAAGCACATAAATTGAATAACAATTGTACTGATTAAGATGATAACTGATATTATACAAAACAGTCTATTGTCACTGGTACATGTACATGTTGCAATGTTCGATTTCCATTCGTTTAAAAAGTGCATGACCGTTTACAAATCTAAACAGTGAATTTCCTTTCTTGTGATTTCTAAACAGTATAAGTGTCAAGTTATTCAAGTAGATTTACAATCGCACGTCAAAGACGAAAAGACGAAAAACCACAAAGTCTTGAAGACAATGCGTTCTGCCGATTGATGACAAAGAAGAAGAAAAACAAAGATAATACCACAGTTGAAATGGATCTCCCTACGGGATGCAATAGATACCCTTTTCGAAAATAAACACGAAACAAAAGGCGTGGGGCTTAAAGGAGAGAGTGGTCGATAATACCGCTTTGTAGGATAAAAACAACTCTTAAAGGGGTAGCACCACTTAAATATCTTAAATGCTTTTACCAGAAACATATATAGGACATTAGTAAAAAGTATTAAAGGCAAACTTATAAAATATAAGACAGGTTGTTTATGAATTACATCATAATCGGCAGTCATTAATATAATTGTATATTATTAGCAAAATAGGATTTGCTTATATAACTTTCATCATAAATTCAAAGTGTTTCAAGGGATACAGAATGCAAGTTACACACTGGGTCTTTAATCCCTAGCATAATCGATCGATCAATCGCTCGTTATATTTAGTGAGCGCTTGATCGCGTGGTATGTAGCGTAGATAATAGGCAGGCAAATGAAACATAATTGGACTTGTCAGACCAAATATAGACGATGTCACTCTGGTAATTAAACTAAGACGTCAAGTAATTATTCGGGTGTAAAATAAAGATGCCAAGCAAGATAAGGGAATATTCAAACAACTTTCAGAGAAAACAACACAATAAGTGCATGTTTAGCGGAAATAATATATTTGTAAATTTAACATAATTTCGCTCGTCAGACGTAACTGTCACTATGTTTCTTTTAATACGAATTTATAAGACGTCAAGAAATGATTCGAGTGTAAAATAAAGATGCCAAGAATTTATACGGGAAGTTTGACATAAAAGAAAGTGTACGATTATCAGCTATAATTGGTAAATGTATTAACATAATTTAGCTTGTCAGACCACATTCAGAAGTATGCCACTTTACTAATTTGTCTACCCTATTTGTGGTGCAAAGAATTTATAAGGGAATTTTAAAACAACTTTCGCAGTAAAAAAAACAACAACAGATATGTACGTTAAGAGGAGACTGGTAAATTAAAAATATAACTGGGCTTGTCAGAATACTCGTGAAATTTATAAGTGGCATATTGAAGAAAGATAAATATGAGAAAATTATTATATTCAAAATAGGAAGCTTAGAAAGCAAACGTGAAATCGATGTTAAAACGCTGAACAGTACAATACATTAATGGGTCATTTTGATTTATATATGCGACAGGTGTTTTTACATGCGACTACGAATGAGTAGACAATATTTTATCGATGGTTTAAGTGGCATATTTGTTAAGCAAAATGAATAGTTAAATCATTTTGATCGACATAGGAAATGAGGCAATCGAAACAAAATCAATGTTAAACGGTAGAAATATTATAAGCATGCATGGATCTGTTTGCCAGCTTCATGTATGAGATTCAGCTGCTTTTATATACGATTTCGCCATCCGTTGTTTATTGACATATTAATCATGATATGCGGCGTTATTAATCATAATTATATTAAGGTTAAATGTTCACGATGGAATTATGAAACACCTGTTCCTATTCCTAAGGGGAAGTACCTCAACCCGCTTTCGCTTTTGATATCATAACAATGAAAGGCTTATAGATAGTCGAACTATGACGTGAGAGTCCATAACATATCCGTCAGACAGTCAGAGGTGAACAACATCACCTCCTCGAAATAAAATCACTGCAATATGTTTTTACAAAATACATGTATGAGCCCCTTAAGAATATTTCATTTAGAAAGTTACAGTAGGATGTTTTTTTTTTGTATTGGTAATTTAGTTGTTTTTTTACAAAATGTAAAATGATATTGGTCCACTGTAAACTATTGATATAGGGTAACGGTTTTAGAAACAACTCGCAATACAAAAATGTCCCTTTAGTTTTCTTCAAAATAGCAATATTATCGCATACCGCTTGATTGATGCAATTTATAAAGGTGATTCTATGCATATATACACTAAATAACAGGTTCATCCTGATTCCTGACCTAGTATTATGCCACTGATATTAAAATATACCTGTGTCTTCATATGTTTAGATTGGAACTTTATTACGTACAATATTAAATGTTCTTTAAAATTATTTTTGACAGAGGGCTTACTATACTACGGTACAGAATGAGGAATTCGTCACTTCTAATTTGTACTATTTCAAAGGTCACAACTGTCACGAAATCTCCACACAATATTGATGGTTTGAAACCCGTTTGTCCAGGTGAATTCGAAAATTGTCAACGAAACTTCGACCCTTGATATTTCGGTCACTGCAACATCTGAGAGGCCGAAACTGAACCAAAAAAATACAAAAATCCTTCTTTTCTACAGAAAAACAAAACAAAACATTGTATTACGTGTGATTTAAACGATGATTCAAAGATAACGTTGGACAAAATAAATGCATACAATCATTAAGAAAATTCATCATGACAATAAAGACTTTCAACGATAACGATTTACGTTCTAAGTGACTTTGTCATCAATTTGCATAGACATAACTGATGATTGTGATCAATAAATATGACGTGTTTACTTAGTTTACTGTACATACAACCAAACCTGCCATAGCGACCACCTGTCTATAAGAAGACCACCTGATTGCGAAGACCATGTACTATTAGTGTTTCTCTATAATGTATTGGTCAATACAAAAATATCGCCTGCTAATAAAGACCACTAGCGGTCTTTACAGTTATAGGTTCAGTGACTGTACTGAACTAAATTCCCGTATGTATTACGTCAGAATCTCTATCAATCTAATGCCGCTATTAAAGCTGGTGATCGCTGTCAACATGAAATAGACCTTTAAATGTCACCACCTGCTGCCGATTTGCTGATCTCTATACTAAGCAGTGTTGTCTAGGTATGCTCATCTATATTTTATGACGACATTTCAGAGCTCACGTGCAGTTTTCAGAACATCCGTGTTGAATAGGTACCAATTATAATTACTAGCACGAGCATTTAAACTCGTTTTTTTTTTTACATGAAGTTAAACCGCAATCAAGAGCACTGGTCTAAAGCCCTCTGCAGACAGAGCCGACTCGACCCGATCCGACTGGTTTTCATTCAGATCGGCTCAGTTTTCAGTGCCTCGCGACATACATTTTGCCAGTCGAGAAACAGTCGGATACCAGTCGGGGCCGATTCAACACGATGAATTGGCTCCGACCGACCGGGCCCGACTCTAGCCTGATTGAAACCAGTCGGATCGGGTCGAGTCGGCTCTGTCTGCGCCGGGCTTAACACAATCTGAGGGTCGCGGGATCGATCCCCAGCGAGGCTCCATGTTTCCTTGCTCGTTTCATTTACTTTATTTATTTCTGGTTAGTTTCCCCTACGTTTTAATTTACCATACACCTGGCACACCCGTGCATCGTGCACAATGTGTGACAAAAGACAAATTTTGTTTTACAACAAAACTATGGGGCGACCAAGATTGCTTACATCCCCGTTATATTTTATGGAGATACAAATATACATGTACCAAACTTGGATAGGTAATGAATAGGTCATTTGAAACCTGATATATCAATAATGTATACAGACTGCATGTAGATTAATCAATTCCAGTCTATTAACGTTCCATAATCATAAGAAAGAGAAATAACATTATTTTTCTGACTATAAGCTAAGTCTGCTGTATTATCACAACACAATAATAACCTTTGACAAGCACTTCTTTTTTAATTTTACACTGGACCGCCCCCTTTAAACCAGTCAATATACGCCTGGCTGGGTTGGAAAGGGCACATAATGCAACAGTTACACAAAGTCGACTCGAGAAGAAGAAAAAACTCGTTGAAAGATTTACCTTTTTACAAAATCCATGAATACAATAACGACTAGCCACACAATACGTGAATACGTTCTATAGTTAATGGGATAATTACTTGGTCTGTCTTTTGATATTTGATTAATAAAATGCAGTTATGGTCTGATTGCTCGTAATAACAGGTCCCAACCGGGGGTGGTCTTGTTATTTTACCGAACAACTGACTGTGAACTTTTTTCTGTTGTGCGTGTGACTTTATGACACCGTACCATGGACATTTTGAATATTGTTACCTGTATAAAATACTATAATAAAGTTTGAACAATGATTCATTACCACGCCTTATGAATCGGGAGCCAGACCAGAAATATTTGAAATCAATACTGAAAGCTTTATCCCAAACTAACAATGTATTATCAAAATGGATGGACAGCATAACAAGGCACAGTGTAGATAAATATCAACATAATTATTATCATTCACATGTGGTAGCCTCAATATATTTGTGTGTTTGTATGTGTACATATCTATGTTTGTATGTGTGTGTGTATGTTGTGTGTATGGTTATAATTATGTGTGATGTGTGTTGTGAGTGTGTTTGTTTGTTTGCGTGCGTGTGTTTTAAAGTGTTAGTCGTGTGTGCGTGTTTCTGTATCATGTTTATGTATGTGTTTAAGTGTGTGGTGTGTGTGCGTGTGTGTGTGTGCGTGTGCGCGTGTGCGTGTGTGTGTGTGTGTGTGTGTGTGTGTGTGTGTGTGTGTTCATCTGTGTCTGTCTGTATGTGTGATGTGTCATGTGTGTGTGTGTGTGTGTGTGTGGGTGTGTTTTTGTGCGTGTTGTGTGTGTTCATGTGTGTCTGTCTGTCTGTGCATTGATTCGTATACGTGTTTATACCGATGACAACTTCTAGTTTTTGGAACGTGTATGTCCTCGGTAGTCAAACAATAATTTGTGTCTGGTTCCGGCCGTCCAGCCTATGAGTGTGAAGAACAATTATGTCCTCGGGTGATATCAAAACAAAATGTTATGTGCATGAGCATCTCAGCTTTTGCACATGAATTGTTCGGAAGTCGGAACGAATCCATTATGATAACTGCAACATTAATTAAATGTATGTACATGTATAATATTGTATACGTGTTTCATATAATAATTAATAATGATTGTGGTTTTCATAATTTGTATTATTCAATTCGGTGTCTGGTCGCAAACACTCTGATCTAAAAAGTGCCACATTTAGCAGCTGTTTGTGGTTGTCTGTTGACATGGACATTTTGTTTGCTAATATTCAGTAAATGTCTAACCATAAGCGTCAATGAGGTGAAGTAAACAATGGAAAGTTGGCTTTTGCGGCTTTGTATCAAGCTATTGATTTTATGCAATTCATGTGCATAATGGGTGGGTTTATCCAACTTTGTTTTTGTCCAGAATTAGAGTTTTTCTCTACACAGTGTGAACACACTGTGTTCACAGTGTTGAATTGGAGCGTTTAACAGTGTGAAAACCAACTCACACTGAACACACTGCATGTGAACACACTGTGAGAGCACTATCGCCAGTGTGATTGCCTGCGTTCACAGTGTTTAAAATAGTGCGCTCACACTGTGTATATCTCAGCCATGTCAGTGTGTTCACTATGATGAGTGTTCGCACTGTGAAAACGCTCAATTTAACATAGTCAACACAGTGTGTTCACACTGTGGTCCGCACTGTGAATCTCAGTGTGTTCAAACATTGCATTATGGCACACTGTTCTTCCCGGTAGGGATACACAAGTCCCAAGCTAATCTCTGGATGGATTTTATATACTTTTGTAGCCTGGTATTGACTTTTTAGCTACTTATATTATGTTGATTACAATTGGCCACAGAACAATGCACCTGTTGGACTAGAGAAATTAGTATATCATGCTCATGTTATCGCCACAAAGCAATGCCACCGTTGCAAGATAAGGGAATGGTATTCAACTGCATGAATATACTGCATGTAATTGTAAATGTAAAGTAAATTACAACAATTCAAAATAAAAACATGCGTATAGACAATGTGAAATAACTTAAAGGGAATGTATTATATATTAAACTGAGCATTGCTGAATATACCTATTCGGTGTATGTTTTTTTTTAGGTCAAATATAATACTAGATGTACATGTATATGACAATATTTAACATTGAAATTCAGATTGTTTACCTCTTGTTTGCTTTTCTCGCCCTGATAACGGCCCAGCACGTCCGAATCTGGAGAGTGCATCATTCGTTGGCTGATGTCCTTCATAGTGTGCTCTCTCCGCCGAAACTCCCCGGTGCGACGACCGCCAAGGGGGGCCTCAAAAACAGCCGAAATCACAACTCTCTCGATGGCTTTATTGTTACAAATCGGCGTTGTTAGATTTTAATGTAATTTGTCAAACTGTAAGATATTATCACTTGATATGTTCCACAGTATTATGTTCCAAATTGGGTATAATGCGCACAGATAATTATCTATTCGCGCATTCGGTGCAGTATCAACAAGTTATTATCGACGATTTTACTATCGCTGAACGAACACGGATGATCGTCTGCTAATGTATTTCAACGGAGAATACTAAAGAAAGATGAAACCGGTGATAGTATTCCTTCTATTTCACAAGAATCATCTCCAAGTCGTATTTGATTCAGTCCCGAAAGTCAGAGTTTAACTCGGACCCCAATACAACCCCAAAAGTGAACTTTATCCGCCTTTCTGTGCAATTTTGGCGTCCAAATGCTGCGCCTCCGAAGTTGTATGCATGTGCGGTATTCACTAATCAGAAGATTTGGTGTAATGAATAGAGCTTCCCAGGCCCATTCGATCAATGCAAGCTGGTATCTTTTTTTCTTCGCGGTGCGACGCCACTGACAAAATGCGTAACGACACGCACAATGCACTAAAGCCAGCACACACTCTCACATCACACATTGGGCCGTATGCATAAAAACAAGCAATTGCTTGTGCTAGCCTTTTGCTTGAAATGCATGCAAACAAGCAATTGCTTGCAAGCAAAAGTATTTGCTTACAAGAACAAGCACTAATTGCTTACTGCTCGTAAGCAATTGCTTAAAACCGTATGCAGAAAACGGATCTTTACTTGTCTTGATAAGCAATTGCTTGCGTTTTTTCAAGCACATCCAGACCAGCTTGAGCTCTTGCTTACTCAGGGCATTCGCGTTTAAGGATCAAATTTTATACCGTTTTAGGATGATTACGAGCTCCTTATTCCAGGAGTTATGTTGTGATTTCATATTTAATGAAATTTCTGTTATTTTAGACTTTTTACGGCAATTTTCGTCCATCGATCATATTCACGCTTTTGTTGTTGGAAGCTAGAAAGCTAGTAATAACGCCACATTTTGTGTAGTCCCTGTAAGTCAGCCATCGTTTATTAAAATGGGTAAGCTTATTGCCCTTTTTGGTGGCTGGTAGCTAAAAATTCTTTGAAAATTAAAGTCAGGTATTGTTTAGCAACTTTAGTGTTTAAAGCGGGAAGGGGAGGGGGCTTTGCCTTTGATAGAGGGGATCTGCTTTTGATACATGCACCCCATGTCGTCGTGATCACAGTGCTGTTCTCAAAGAGTAGATTTAATCCGATAGACATAAGATAACAAAAGGGACAATGGAGGACTACTACGAAACTAGTACATAGGATGTCCTCAATGGTCCAACGATTATAATAAGAAAATGATACTTATCCTTTTTGAAGTCTTTACCACTTGACTTAGCGCGACTTAGCCGATAGTGGAGAAGCAATAGGCGAGCTTTGCGGGTGACAAAGAAGAGGGGGGGGGGGGTGGGGGGTCAAGTAATGGCGTGTAGGGGTGTGCCCCCTGCCCTCCAAAATAGCCATGACAATCATTTTTGCAGTAGGGGTCAAAATAAATTCGCAGGAGGAAGAGGAGAAGGATACATCCTAACCCTGACGTCACCCCGTAAATCCCGATTAACCCAAACGGAATTGGATGCACACGGGGTGTTGGGGATTAAAAGGGGTCAGACGCACTTTGTGGTCATGTCGATAAACATTAGACAGTTTGTAGCTTCGTTTATTTTATATATTTTGTTTCAATACTCATCTAATCATTTTCATCATCATCATCATCATCATCATCATTATCATCATCGTCGTCATCATCATCATCATCATCATCATCATCATCATCATCATCATCATCATCATCATCATCATCATTACCACCAGCATTATCATCAGAAGCAGCAGCAGCGGCATCATCATCACCCGCAGTATTAACATCATCACCACCGCCACCACCACCACCACCACCGCCGCCACCATCATATTGAACACATCAACAATATCATCGCCACCATACTTCATTCTTATAATATAATCACATCTTGTATGAAAGTATTACCTCATTTTATCAATGTACATCAACCTTTTAGAAGACAATAATTGATGAAAGATATATTTTATCTTGCCTCTTCTGATTGCGATGTTGTGAGCTTAGCGCTAACAACTATAACGCATACCACTTCTGCATTCATTGCTGTATGTAACGCACTGGTGGCTCCAAGGACGTTAACATGTTAAGTCCTTCTTAAACCCATTAAGAGTGCAAGTGAGGATGGGAGGGGGTCAAGATACCCTTGAGGAAATGGGATAATCTCTGTTTGCTTGGTTTCTCATTAATACAGCTAATCAGGAAAACATTTATGGTCAATGTAATATACACATCAAGAAGCGTTAACGTATACACTTACTATAAGAAATGAAACACCTTCACGTATAAAAAATAATTGAAAGTTTCGCAATGTGTGTTTCAAATATTTCTCTTCTATTATAAGCGACATCTACAATGGATACAGTACAGTATATATGATAATGCCTAAAATGAACATACATTATATGAACGTAACTTACCAATCGATATGAATCAACTCTTGTGTATAAATTATTATATTTTGAATATGTAGCGAGTGTATTTGTGTGGATACTTGCATTCAATCTATGTTGTGATGTGCATTTTGGAAACTCTATGTCATACGGTCATGGAAATCTGTTCTACATCATGAAAGCAACAACAACAACAACAACAACGACACACATGTCAACGGAATCAGGATAAAATCAGCGACGACACACTCGTATTAAAATAATAACAACAACAACATCAACAACGATGACGACGACGACAACAACAAAATCTAATTACAACTTTATGTTCATATAGAGCTCACATAAATGTTGTCGAATTTGGGCTTTGGGTGGGACGTTATATTTACAACTTAGGTCTTATTCTCCGAAGAAATCTATGAGTATTTTCTATATGGCGAACTATGAAAAGACCTGAGCGCAAATAGGCCATCTTACATTTTAGACCTATTCTAAGATGCTACCATTACTATTATTGCTGGGGGTCGCTTTCATTTTATAACAAGTGAAAGGGGCCGATTTGATGACTGGCCGATACAATTCGAGTGGACAATGATGACAATGATGACAATAAATGACCAGTTTCGGAATAGTGGTTTAAGAAAACACTATAGTTATCTGGTCCATCGTAATATGGTGAAATAATCCTTAAATTGCTCAATCACAAGAAAATGTTGAAAAGGTAATATACAAAGGAAAACCTGCAATGGATACTTAAACGCAGTTAGACAGCTAAATAATGTGTGAGGTTTTACTATAGCTTAAAGAATACCTCTTTTTATTATTGTAACAGTATATGATACAATCAAACATCACTGATTTGCAACCATCGTCCATGGAAAGTATGTTAAAACTCGATGTTGGTCTAAAATTCTAAATCAAAATTTTGTGATGACCTTCATCATGTTATATCTAGGGTTTCTAAATCGTGGTATTTTATCAAGCGAAGTAACGTAATAATGACAAAATGTTACTTTATTACAAGCAGAGGAACAAAACTGCAATTCTCATTCACATTATTGTTTGAATTACACACTGCAAAAAAAAGAGGGTGTTAAATTAACACCACTAGTATCTATGTTGGTCCACACCAGCCTGGTGTAGACAAATATAGATACCAGTGGTGTTAAGTTAACACCCTCGTTTTTGCAGCGCATGTATCGGAGAAAATAGAAAAACGTCAATTTTAAAATCCATCTCAGGGTCCGAAAGAAAATCTCTCTTCGGACTACAAGACACGTACTTGTCTCCTTTTTCACTTTTTTAAATGTGTATATATTATATTATCTTGTCTAAACTTTGAGCAGTATCATTTTCTTTTCCTTGTGTACTTTAAAATGTTGATAAGATACAGTAAGCCCTAGAACCAAATACTTTACAAGCTTTGCTTTAATTTTGGTTCCCGCGTATTTCACATTATTTTACATGACTTGTTCTTCGATTGATTGTTTATTATACATGTGATTCTTTGTATTTCATATTGTACTTAATTTATTAATATATTGCTAGTTTATTTACTTGTTAAAATAATATTAAAATAAATTCAAATCAAAATCAAATTTAAAGAAAAGGGTCACTGTTTGATGACGTCATTCAGGGGGTAAGGACGAGTGTTAGCTGACGATGTCCCAAAATGTAGTGAATGTATACGATCATAGTTAACTTCCTATTTGTCGTATACAATTAACAATGGATGATATAATGCGTCTCGTTGCCCATGGTTTGAATCGATGTTCATTTTTCTCATCACGCCCTGCATTTGTTTTTCCAGTTGTATTTCAAACAATTATATCGATCGGGATTATCCCGTTTCAAAAGTACAAGCCAGTGTGTGTATTTGTTATGTATCTCAGGTAGCTATAACTTTAACCTGATTTGTATTTTAGTGAATACAAATGACGTCAAGCTAAAACAAAAAACTTTCAAAATCTGGTCATGTTTACTTCCTTCAAAACAATGTTATCGATCGATTTGTACTACGTTGCCAAAATAAGACACAACACGTACTTTTAACCGTTTGCATGGTAGAAGGACATAAACTCCCATATCTAGGCATTATGTGTATCGGTATATGCATAGTGCATATCTGTCCACCCAGCACAGATTTGTAAGACTTAAAGTTTCTAGGGAATTCGGAACATCCCTTTTAATTTATAAACAATTCAACGAAAAATTATCCCCGCCAAAGTCTGAGCTACACCATTAATTATGTTGTGTACGGGCATTTTATTTTCATTGAAGAAGCGTCGATGACTACCTAAAAATGACCTTGGGCTATATCGCTTTGTCAGGCCCCATCGCTCGACATGCTATCGATCACGAGTGATCGGCCAAGCGATAGACCGTGGACGTAAATAAACCCCTTTAATTGTTTCGCGCGTTTTATGATTATTAATTTTCAAACAGCTATCTGATTTCGCTGTGAATGGGATGAACGGATGTGTTGATGTGATTTATGTGGGCAAATATATTTCAGTGTATTTCCATTCAGTCTATACATGTCATGCAGTTGGGCTGGGAGCGAATAGTATTGTGACTGGAACAATTGCTTGAATTGGGAGGGAGAAGTTTGTAGTGAACTTTGTTTGCTCTGTCTAATGAGGAACCTGCCCCTATTTTATTTAACTCGTGTAATTCATCATCTACACTGTTTATCATACAAATGCAGTTACAGTTAAATGGTGTTATATAATAGAACGATATCGATCGTTTATTGTGTATTATGGTTCAAATTAAACACAGCTACAGGTGCAACACACACACATTATGATACATTATAATAATAATAATAGGTTCGATTTATTATAAAGCGCCTATTATACATTAGCCGGCTTATATTACTTTGTGCATTTGTAAATAAAAATGGGAGAATGCTTGCTAAAGTATGCCAAGTTACCTACAACATGATAACGCCAACAAAAATTGATTAAAATTCGCTTTCACATTTTATAAGCTGTAACGAAATATGTTAATGTAAAATATGCAAGCCCCTATAAAAATCGATTCTACATGCATAATCTGAGTAATTCAATATATCTATATATCTATCTATCTATCTATCTATCTATCTATCTATCTATCTATCTATCTATCTATCTATCTATCTATCTATCTATCTATCTATCTATCTATCTATCTATCTATCTATCTATCTATCTATCTATCTATCTATCTATCTATCTATCTATCTATATATCTATCTATCTATCTATCAATCTATCTATCAACGCAGCCACAGGGGGTTAGACAAATTGAGGGGCGATACAACCCCGTGTAGGAAATATCGCACCACTTGTGGATAAAAATAAAACAAATTAATACATTAATAAACAAGTAAATCACAAGTTAACAGCATTTTCATTTCGTCACCAACTTTTCGCTTTGGGTAGACATTGCCCCACTATAGTTAAAGGGGACCACCAGGCAAAGAATAACACATAATTATATGTTTTGCTACCGTTTTGTGATATCAAATAGATACCCAACATTTTGCGAAGGGTTATGTAAATTCATAAACAAAGCAATACATTACCACCACTTACGGAACCACTATTATTTACTGGTTCCGTACGGGCCAAACATTTGCGAGTGCGCCAATGCTATTCACGCGTACGTTTGGAGACATTTTAGAATCCTGGGCGATTCGTTCGCTCAGGACAAATTAGTCTCGTACATGCAGACCCATGAACGCATGCTTTAGAATGGTGATGCGTTTTCCAATTATATTTTTTTTACTGGAAACATATTTGTGTGAACTTGTTGATGGAATGAACTACTAAAGAGGTTATACCTTTCATTTATAAGAATATTATTTTTTGGGTGGTGGTACCCTTTAATATCGCGCCCGATTCCTTGATGTTATCAGTATGACTGTTTCAATGTTTAGAAAATTATATTTGTTGGTGCATAGAAAATTGACAGTTCGATTGAATCTGTGATCGTAATCATCTCATGCGCCGCCTTTGTCCACACATTAATTATAGAACATTAGTTATCTGCCTAAAGCCCTGATCACAATGGACCTACGACAGGTTCACGGCAGGTTCACGACGAAAATTTAGGGGATACCGTGGCTTGTGTTGCGATGATGTACGAAAGCCGCACGACAATCGTACCAATAAATTGGTGTCGTGCGATGAAAATTTGTCGTGGCTTGAAGTTCGGACTACCCTATTTTATGCCACGACAGATCCACAATATATTTGTCGTATTTGGTGTCATCGTACCTGCGATTTAACCACGACATTTCCTAACTTTTCTGTCTGTTCCTGTCGTGAAAGCTAAATTTCATTGTGACCACTTACACGAACATTGTACCAAATTTATCTAAGACAGAAAAGTACATTTCGTACGACAGAATCGTAGTGGGTTTCATTGTGACCAGGTATAGACTACTTAAATTTAGATTATTGTTCATAGCATGGATCGCGTGATAATATTTATGTTCGAGCTCCCGTCACCATTTTGCTTTTATGTTTATGCGTTGTTGACGTTAATACTTTAACAATGAAGTATTGACGCTTGACAGATTGACAGTTCATGTATAATTCAACGAATCATATTTACAAAATACCCTTATTGTTTCTAAATCGCTCTAATCTAGTCTATTGTCAATGTATCGTATTGATCATGCAAAGTTCATGCTCCCGTTGCGCATCGGTGCTTGAAAGATTGACACTTCGATTAATTCAGCAATCTTATTCAGCAAAATATTATCTGATTGTTTCTTAATGAATCACTATAAACTAACACCTATTGTTCATACATCACTTAGGTAGGATTAGATACAAACATGTTCATGCTACCGTCACCAATGCCCCCTTATGACTGCGCGTTTGTTTCATTAAAAAAAAACAATTATACGAATCGGTTCTTGAAATATTGACAGCTCAGCTGATTCAAACATCTGATTCCGAGAGTTTCTTGATCGATGAATTTATAATGAGATCTTTGTTCCGTGATGATCAGGTATTGAATTGATGCTAATAATTGTTCACAATAATTAGATGTTATTGTTCCACGAAATGATCATCGGGACTTTTGTTTAGCACGCGTATAATACATATCATGAATAATCAAATCTGTGTGCTCCAGTTAATCGCTTTTACTAATTGTGAAATGAATTATATGCCGTATTGGAGCATGTAATATTGACAGGTGCATCGACTATCAATCCATAACAAAATAGTATTGTTTTGTTTCAGAACAATTTTTGAATCAAGGTTCATCTTTGAAATACCAATTTTTCTTGTCAACTTGCCAACATGGCATGTGTGCCAGAAATATAGAGTAGTGTAGCAGAATACCCTTTAGTAGCTCGAATTCCAGTAGAATTTAGTTCCAAAGGACAGTGTTAAACCCAACAATCAGCTCCTCTTGTACCGCTGGATGAATGTTACTCGAACGCCGATGTTCCAATGCCTGTTGGTATCTGGTATTAGGTTGGGTTGAACCTCGCCCGTTGTTATATAAGCTGGTCTGGCCATAACAGGTCATACACTAATCTATACAAAGCAATCATATATAAATATGTATTGTATTATGATTATCTCAGTTTATAAGTGAAGTGGAAAAAAGAAGACAAAGTTATGTCGCTACATGTTTTTTTTTGTTGTTGTTGTATAATTCAGTTAATATCATACAATATTGTCGAGTATGTATATATTTATGTTGATGCCAAGCTACACATCAGTGGCGAGAGTCCCAATGTGAGAGCAGGCACCAGACATAGTAGGAGTGAGTTTTGTTTATTTTGTATTGTATTATGATTATCTCAGAAAACAAAGGTATACCATGTATTATGTATTTGCACTAACATGCACAAAATAAGCTCACGAAATGTTTGCACTAATTTGTTTAAGAATTAGTTTATTAAGAAGAAGGAAACAAAAAATGCATATTGCGATAATTCATTAGTAGCTTTAAAATAGTGTTTATTTATGAATATATTTGTTTTGTTTGATTTCGCTTTATTATTATACTATTATAATTACGTGTTGTAAGATGATCGTTTTGACCATAAGAGGCCCACTTCCACATATGTGGCGGGAGTCCCGATGTGAGAGGTGGGCTTTGTTATTGAAATAAGGAAAATTGTTATATTTTTGTATATAAAAGTAATATTCATAATAAGGTAGGAGAAAAGAAAAAAAAAAGAAATATCGCAATATTTTTAGCTGTGCCATAGAAATAATTTGTTGATGATATATAAAATTGTATAATATTTTAAAAATATGTGAAGATGAAATCAATAGAAAAGCAATTGGCAACAATAGTCAGATTTGACTGATTGCCACCAAACTAAACAACAACAACAGAGATGGTGTTGTTGATGGTATAATCCACCAGTCTTTTCACTCTGCCGAAACCGATGAGCTGGTCTCGTTGAGGGTTGAGGGTAGAGCTGGGTGTCGAGTTGGTTGCCAAGTTGGTTGTCGAGTTTGGTGCCGAGTTTGGTTGCCGAGTGGGGTGTCGAGTTGGTTGCTGAGTCGGGTGTCGAGTTGGTTGCCGAGTTGGTTGTCGAGTTGGTTGTCGAGTTTGGTGCCGAGTTTGGTTGCCGAGTGGGGTGTCGAGTTGGTTGCTGAGTCGGGTGTCGAGTTGGTTGCCGAGTTGGTAGTCCAGTTTGGTGTCGAGTTTGGTTGCCGAGTGGGGTGTCGAGTTGGTTGCTGAGTCGGGTGTCGAGTTGGTTGCCGAGTTGTTCGCCGAGTTGGGTGTTGAGTTGGGTGACGAGTTGGTTGCCGAGTTGGGTGTCGAGTAGGGTGTTGAGTTTGTTGCCGAGTCGGGTGTCGAGTATGGTGTTGAGTTGGTTGTCGAGTTGGATGCCGAGGTTTGTGCTAAGGTGGTTGATACATTGTCAGAATATGTTTTGTGGGGAAAACCCCACATCGATGAAAAATAAAGAAAATTGTTATTCATTTTTTCAACGTAGATATACAGTCACCTAAACTGTGACGTGAAGTTCTCCTAATTTTATTTCAAATTTCTTTAAGACAATCAGCCAACTTTGAATGTGTGCATACCAAGATTAAGGGTCATCAATTATCAGCAGTTAAAGAAAACATTTGGTTTTTGTACATTTTGAGAGAAACCTCTTATCCATTTGTTATAGTTTGAAGAGGCTGTGATTATTTATAATATTCTTATTTCTATTTTTTGTTATCTTGCCTGTTCCTGTTTATTCTTTCCCTGTCTTGTGCTTCAACATGTTCAAGTAACCATGGTACAATTAGCGAAAGGAAAGGGATGATCGTTTTGTCCGTTTGGACACAATCGCCTCGTCAACGATTCCATAAGGATTCAAGGGCTGCGATCGATTACTGTTATTTGGGTTCCTTGTATTTGTGTATAAAGTATTTGGTTTCATTTTGTCTGTTCGTTTAAATCCTTCCCCTGAAAAATTGCATGAAGGCAACTCGGTAATATCAGCAATTAAAGAACAGACGGGTTGGTTTAGCCTTATCCTTATCCATGATGTTGTATAGTTTCAAGGGCTGCGATCATTTCTGTTATTTGGGTTTCTTGTATTTGCTCAAAGTATTTGGCTACCTCTTTCTTCTCCGCTTATCCTCTCGTTTTAATGTGCTTAAATACACAACCTTCAGGCGATGTTTGCGTATGCTTAATATGGGTAAATATAGCCCCCTTACTGTGCGCCATTTCGTGTTAAGTCTTTTCTCTTGTATCCCATATCACCTTAAAGGGGGCCACCACGCAAATAACAATACAGACTTACATGTTTTGGAACATTGTTTGTTGCATAGGGTTAGGTAATTCATTAACAATTATTATTATTATTATTAGGCATTTAGCTACGCTATTCATAGTAAACTATATCACAGCGCTTACAATAATATGCAGTATAACAACAAATCATAAACAAAATATTGACAAACAAAAGAAAACGAAATAATAGTAAATCAAGTAGGAAATAAGTACGTTTTAAGGAGTTTTTAAAAAATATCCACAGATGGAGCAGCTTTTATACAGGAGGGAAGTTTATTCCACTCCTTAGCCGCTGCAACAGTGAATGTGCGATCTCCTGCCTTACTACGAGCCACATGAAAAGTTAATCGAAATGGGTCTGCATTGGAGCGAAGGTTTGTACGTACATGTTGATACAACTGAAGACACTTATTGAAATACGCTGGTGCCTGCTCATGAAAGAATTTATATACAAATAAAAGAATCTTAAAAACTATCCTCTGTTTGATGGGTAACCAATGAAGGGATTTAAGAAGAGGCATGGCATCATGACGACGGTCTAAACGAAAAATAATACGAGCAGCCCAGTTCTGCAAACTTTGAAGTCTCCTTATTTAATGTTTGAGGAACTTCTGTAAGCAGCCCGTTACAATAATCCAATCGGGAAAGAACATGGCTGCGAATCACATGATGACATGCATCTTCAGATACATACTTCCTTATCTGTGATACATTTTCCAACTGAAATCGTACAGATTTACAAAGCTGGTCTATTTGGTCAGACATGGAAATGTTACAATTAAAAATTACACCAAGGTTCTTGACTGATGTAGATGGTGCAATCTGAGTGGTTCCAAATGTTAGATTGACATCATTAAAGGTAACGTTGAGTATTGGTCAAACTTAACTTTAGTAACCCAAACCTGCACGATTACGGTACAAACTAAGTTATAACTTCACCATGCTCGAAAAGTATACACAATTACAAACGACAAAGTAAAACCCTTGTTATCATTCAAAAAGAGCCGTTACAACTCAAGTGTCAAATTAACTTTAGAGAGAAGCGCTAGCGTTCTAGGTCCTCCTAATACGAGACTGTAATGCGCGGTAATAGTTACCGCGCATATTCATGTGTATCGCAAGCGCCGTTCGCCTTTCGCATCGGAGGACCTAGAACGCTTGCGCCTCGCGCTAGCGTTCTCTAAAAAGTGATGGCCGGACGTCAATCACTTTTATAAATATTTTGAAAGCAAATTTCACAACAATTAGAGCATTTGAATGGGAATTATTATTATTTCCCATGTTTTTTTCGATGATCTTTCATATGGAATTGAAATCAACCAAATCCGTTACAATTAATTTTTGGGGGGGCACTTTGGAAATTACCAATACTCAACGTTACCTTTAATATTTCCCAAATTGTGTTTGGAGCCAATTACCAAAAACTCTGTCTTTTCCTCATTTAATTTAAGTTTGTTCCTTCCCATCCACGTACTTATATCTGTGACACAAACAATACAATTTATCACCAGCACTTACGGAACCAACGGGCCTCATGGTTCCGTATGCCCTAAACTTCTGCAAGTGTGCCAATTCTCTCCCCCATTCGAATCCCGGAGAAATCCCATTTTCTGTGCTCTTTGTCATTTATGTCATATATTTCTGGTCAGTTTCTCTATATGTTTGATTCGATTCAAGGAGTTTATAGTAATTCAGTGATCAAATTAAATTATACAGTATCTTACACTCGTATATGAATAGTAAAATGTACTTCATAACTCTCTTTCTCCAAGTACTAGTTCATTCTATATATATTCAATGCCACGGATCATGTGGATAGTGCTACACGAAGAACGCAATTTGCCAGACACAACTGTAGACCGACGTATTGATTATAGCGGTTGTTCTCAGAATTCAAACTCTTCTCAAAGATTTTGTTTTCTTCAATTCAGCGGGTGTAGGTCATCTGCAAAGGCCCCTGAGTAGTAGATCTAATGTAAATGACCTTTGTAAGTAAGTAAGTAAGTGTATATATTACACGTCTTTTGTTTCGCTAATCTATAACAACTAAGAAGCAATTACAAGAAATCAAGAAGACGTCGACCGGAGCAAAACAATTGAGAGCTTCACCTTGGAAGCTGAAAGTGCTTTGACAAACATGTACGGTAGCCTTAAGTGGCAACCCGCTAATCAATATTAGGGTAGAGAAACATCACCGGCAAACATGCGAACATGGGCTTAGCCCTATCTAAGGGGAAAGGGGGCACCTTCATGTGATACAAATTATTATTGCCCTAATGACTGACACGGTGCCCCATCTCCACTGTTGTAGGTGAATAATTTTAGTAACGGCGAGGGGGGGGGGGGGGGGGCACACAGTTGCCTTGCCATGGCAAACCTTGCTCCCCTTTGCCCCGATGTCCATTGGGGGAGGGGAGGGGTGCACATAGATTACCCCTGCCATGGTAAACCTTGCTCCCGTTTGCCCCGATAGATACCCCGATGATGACCATTGATAGGCAAATACCTGTCGATTTTCATGCTGCCTTCTATGAATATGAAATCAATATTCCTTATTCACCTGAGATCGGATAATGTATTCGTGATAACTAACTCATAAGTATAACACCAAATAATGATGTCTTCTTATCATTGCAAATTTTGTATTAAAAAGTCAGTTGTATTTGCGCGCACTTATACTGGGATTATTTTGCTAAAACGGCTGGTAAAACATCGAAACCTCTCTTGGCACACATTTAGCGATTAGATGTTGATTCCATCGATCTTATACCTTAGTTGCTCGCGACAAATATTTGTTCTCCAAGCCACACGAAAGAAAATTGCATGGCCAGTGTTGAAAAGAGGGCAGGGCACCATATAGCTACTCTCTACTTGGTCAGATGTAATAATTAAAATAGAATAGGCAAAGCACTTGAACAAGTCAATATTTTGAACAGGTGGATACATATTTTCGTGCGGCTGGCGGGGGAGGGGGGGGGGGGGGGGTGGGTGGGTAGTGCTGTAGAATGTTGGCAAGATCCCCAAATTGTATATTTTTTTAATGAAATTTTTTCTTTCTTTCTTATTTGCATAGCTTATTTACAATGCAAGGATGTACCTGATCATAACAAATCAACAATTCTCATGAGGGCTCTAGCAACTCCAGACTCCCCCTCCCGCTGCCCCCTGCACCCTGCCCCATTGCGCCCCACCCTGCCCCCGGAGGGGGGGGGGGGGGGGGGGGGGGGGGGGGGAGGTCACTCCCAACATGACTGGCTACGCACCCGCGTCCCAAAAAAGCGTCGAAAGGGTATCATTTTCAGCTATACGGCGTCGTCGACGTTTTCCTTAAAAAGGAGTGGTTTTCAGAACTCATTAGAAAAAACCCACAAAAAGGGTATCTTTTCAGGTGCAGAAGTTTTCGACGTTAGGGGTCCATTTCAGAGGTTGATGGACACGGGTGGGTAGCACTTTTGTATGAGAGTGACCCCCCGGGACCCTGCCCCGCCGCGTTAACATGATGGTCCTCAACATGACAATCCCTAAAATATTTCTCCTTCTCCTCAGTTGCCAGCCTGTCAGTTGCTATACATCATACAAATATACAAAATACTAAACACCGAAGTACCCGCCTCTTTTCTATATTTACCTGTATGTGATGTATGTGACTCTCAATTTTAACATCGCGTTCTCCCCTCACCCGTCTACGAACTCTGATTTGGTATATTTATTGTTGTTGTTGTTTATTCAATAAAGATCAGTTAGTAATGATTATTGTTGCTTTATAAATATGGTTTTTAATAACTCAATCTCATCTAGACAAATGAAAAACTAAAAGATTAACAAATAATGAAAATGTCTTAACTCAAGGGGGTATAGCAAAAAACCCTTTCCCTTTGCCCTATTTCCCCTATAAACTGTACATGTGATGCCCAGTTTCCTCATCACGCGCACCCCACACACATTATTTCCTTATCTTCAGTTTGCTGCTAATGGTATTTGCACATGAGTGTGAGATCAAATGTTTTGTGGAAGCATAATGCAAATAGCATGGGAGGGGTGTGCAAAGATACTTTTGACACCTTTTTAATTAAATCGCGAAGGCTTGACACTTATCAGAATTTTCTTGTTAACTGTGTTTTATGTTTTGACTGCGCTGCGTTCGTTAATTTATGTCATTTGCAAAGACGTGACGTCATAGGCGGAAGTTTTGATATGCAGGGATGAATATTACAGGAGAATGAGGTAGAACTGAATGGTGGCTGTAGCCTCGGATAGTTTTTGAGTATGTTGATAGTCGGGCAAAGACGAATCATATTTGAAACACTCTTTTGTATTCTTTTGAATTGTATTAGATCATTTCGTTATGAATAGGAATTAATAAATGTAATTCAACCTTTTATGCGCAAAAAATATCCTTATTATAGGTGGAAACAAAAATATAATGTTGAGAGAAAGGATGCTAAATTGTATTTAATTGTCCTGTGTGATATGTAAAATGGTCGCATCTTAAAAATAATAAGGAGGTTTAAGAACCTCTTTGCATACAGTATTATGGTTCCGTTGCTGAAAGCGTTGCAATCGATTGTAAGGTTGCAATTAATTGCAAGTCAGAAAATATGCACATTTCACCAATCAGATTTGCGAATTTAGTCACATGATCTGACTTACAATTGGCCACTTTACAATCGATTGCAAGTCTTTATGATGTTTTCCATAGCTAAATGATATGTTTATACCTGTAATTGCAATTTAGATGTTCAATTACTGAATAAATCATCAATTTTGTATAAACAGACACAACAATAAAGCACCATCCATTCTTAGAAAAAATGGTCATAAACGACAAGTCAACATGTATCAACAACGTTTTAGAATTGCTTAGTTCTTAACATATATTTGCAAATGGACATGTATGTTGTAACAATGTATGTAACCGATAGTTATAAACAAGTCACTAACGGCTATATTCAAAGAACAGACCCATTACAAAGGCAGAACCGGTGCCAAATCTATACGTTAATTCTTTTTCTCGGATTTAATGAGTAGTTTCTTTTATTTCACTTCCCCTTTAATTCTTTTCTTGGAGACTTTACGAGCACGTTTTATTTCCGCCCGTCTCCGGATACTTTTATTCTTCTTCTTTAATTCTGACCTCCTTTGTGTCTCGTATCTCTTTTTGTAAAGTATTAAAAGTCGTTCAATAGATCACATTCATCCAACAGACATTTATCTTCACTTGTACTTTCTTCATATCTTTGTTAAAGTTGAAAACGATTCGATTGTGAGTTAACTGCGCACGTGCGATCGATATCTAAAGTCCGAGACTTTATTATCGCGATTCATTTTCCTGTAATTACGATAATTATCGGCTTTGGTTCAAAGGCGGGATGAAACGATTAGAAACCAAAACCCATCTTGTCTCCGTTACCAACAAACACAAAAACACCGACAATTATCTATAATTCAATACAAGCAAAGCAATAACAACCATGATCCTAATAGTGAAAAGACAGGGGCGTCGATCCGTTTTTGCGATTGGGGGGGCGAAATTTGAAGAAAAAAATTCCAGAGTGACCACTGAGAGCTAAAAAGCCCCACATTGGCATGCCCGGGAGTTTTATTATGCGCTCTTTGAAAGTGTCTTGATGGCTCGAAGACCTGACTTTGGGGGGCACCCACATTTGGGGACAATAATGGGGGTCCAGGGGGCGGAGCCCCCGGAAGCTTTTAGATTTCAGACATTTGCAACTCCTATCAAGGGTGTTCAAATTGTATAAAATAGTGAACCTACTCGTAACGTATTTTTAACATGTTTAAAGGGCATAGCGAGGAAAAGATTGATCATTGCATGAGATGGATCCACGTGATCCTGTATACTATAGAGCCATCGATAGAGTCTAGGGCATTGGGCTCCCATGAAACTAAGCAAGGGCGTCAACAACTTCTCAAAAGTGGAGGGAAGCGAAGCGACCGAGCGGGGGAGGGTGTGGGAGGGGGTGTCCCCCTCCCGCAGTAGGGAGGTTTTGTATTTTTGGGCGTGAAATTGTGCGATTTGGTGCACACCTGAGACAGAAATTTCACGTAATATGAAGTATATAAGTATGGAACCAAACATACATAATGACAAAGGGAGGGGGACAATCTCCTCCACTTTCAAATGTGGGGGGACATGATATTCCAATTTAATTTGCGTTCAGCGCATATGGACCGAATTGACTGAAAGATATATTTCAGATTATTTTATTTTCTGTGACGGTGTGCTATCTATAGATGAGGGTTTAATAAACGGCGTATGAGGTGTGCGTTTGAGAAATTACACTGCCCAACACATTTTGAAAGGTGAGTTCCCGCAACCGAAATTAAATTTGCAATATGAGAAACTGTATGCGCGCGAAGCGCGCGGCAAAAAAGAGATTAACAGTCCTTTTCAAACTAAAAAACGGCTATTTTGAAGATTAATTATTGATAAATGTGTCTTTCCCCTCTTTGGCATTATATCACTCGATTTTTTTCTTCCTCATTTTCGGAATTATTGGGGGGGCGAAATGATATGTTCGCCCCCCCAATATTTTCATTGGGGGGGCGACCGCCCCCCCTGCCCCCCCAGGATCGACGCCCCTGTGAAAAGATGACAAGTATAATGAGGCGAACGTTTAACCCTAACGTGTACTTTTATCGGGTTTCGAAATTTGACGGAAGTATCGTCAAAACAAACAACGCAAACTCAAATGAATGAAGTAAGTCTTACTCAAACAATTAAAACTGAAATAAATATAAGTTTCAAGAATAAGTAATAGCGATAAGAAAGAACATTCCAGAATGATATTTTACATAAATTACACAAACAAAGGGGAGGGGGAAGCCGTGAATGGCGGAATATTTCTACCAGGGTCCAACATGGTTTCCTCAGCTGCTCAGCTACAGGGCGCCAAAAAGTGCACGTTTTACATCGCGTAGGTTTCTTTATTATACTGTGCATACTTAATAGTTGTGGCGGATAAAATTGTCAGTCTTCATCCAAAAATAACGGATGTATCTTATCAGATGGTTTGACCAAGAGACACTGGCACTGCAATGTGAATTCAATAATTTGACACGCTTGTTCTGTAAGTGTGTTAACATTCTTATTAAAGTCTTCTGTCGTTTTGATAAACTTAAAGGCGATTAAACATTACATTCAAGTCTTCAACATAACGGGTGTTTTTAAATACAATTAAAAAAAAGGTTGCATGTGCTTTGCTTGAGACCTTGTAATGTTTGAGTTTGCATGCTGGACAAATATTCTCTAGTATTGTAATGCGATTAAACAGTACTGTAGAGTCTTCATACAAAAATAACGTCGGGTGTTTTTAAATACAAGTGGCATGAATGCAACCATGAGACATGTTGTAGTTTGCAATAGTCACATCTTTAGTCCTATTGAAAGGGGATTAAACATTACATTAATGTCTTCATTTTATACAAAGCAATTGGTGTTTCCAATATACAGTACCATGCTCTTTACTATAGGGACCTTGTAATGTGTATGAAGTCATTAGACCTGTTGGTGTGCGCAATGTGAACATCTCCTTTCGCATTGTAAGGCGATTACAACATCCATTCCTACGGTTTCCCCCAACCATTTTAACCGCTGAAAGAATGAAAGAAAAAAAGAAAGAAAAACAGATTGTAAAGTAAACATGTCCAATTAAATGAAGACGCGTTTTATTGATTCTGAAACATTAACATGTCCTTTGTTACGAACGCGTTGTAACGATCTCGTATTTTCACTAGGTCACAATGGGCGTGGGACCCCCGATCGATGGGAAAGGGCCGCGGTTGGCTATAGATGTCCGAGTGTCTGACGTTTAGTCTTTCTAATTCCATTAAACTACCTTTTGTTCTAAATTTCTTGCTTTTTACTGACTTCAATAATATACCTCTTCATTCTTGTCTGCCTGTCACTATTCTTTGTTTCTGTTTTTAGATATCTGACATAATTTAGCTCTTCCTCATCCCAGCTCAAAAGTGCTACCCACCCGTGTCCAAATTTCAGTCATTTACCTCTTGTTCAATTGCTTTGCCATATTACAATTGTATATATTTTTTGTAATATATCTTCATTTCTGTCACTATTTTTTAAATTCTGTATTTTATCAGAAAATTTCTGTATAAATTATGCATGGCGTTTAGTCTTGTTGTCATCTCTAGCTTTTAAGAGTTGCACATGATGTATTTAGGTAGACGAGTTTCGGTTTTTTAATATTTTCTCCCGATACTTTAAAAAAAATTATTTATGCTAAAAACAAGGTCCATTAAACAAAGTTATTCAAATATGAGTGGAAGGCCCCGTGTGACAGTGACCTTTGTAGGTTGTAGGCTATAGGAAAACAATTATAATTATCTGCAAAAACCTAAAAATACATATATTTCAATTAAAAACAATCCTTAAAGGGATCTAGTAACTTTGTTGACATGTGCAAAAAGTGATGAATGGTTGATCAAATGTGTATTTTTTGTGATCTGATATGTCCGCTTGGTAATTCAAGATTTCACGTTAAATTGATGTTTTTATGGCCGAGTAATGAGCAAAATGCATTTCGCTAACTCAGTGCACTGACATTGTACACAGTTATAACTTTCAAGTGGATAATTAAAAATCCGAACACTTAACTCGTAAATATCTTTTTAACGAAAGGGAAATTCGAAAAACAAACACAGTCCTGTTCCATGCTTCTATTTGTTATACGAAAACAACAAGGTTCGGGAGAACTACTAGAG
This sequence comes from Echinarachnius parma, assembly GCA_037951105.1. Taxonomy (NCBI): domain Eukaryota; kingdom Metazoa; phylum Echinodermata; class Echinoidea; order Clypeasteroida; family Echinarachniidae; genus Echinarachnius; species Echinarachnius parma. The sequence goes on from JBAMJV010008530.1 coordinate 50,239, forward strand.
TTCTAAGTAAGTTTTTAGGATTTTTACAATGTTACTAGACCCCTTTAAAAATAAAGAAGAACGTGCACGCGACTAGGGACACGCCATGCGTGAGGCGAAGCAATTTTCCACCCAAGGTGACGATTTTGACAACAAAACATGGCGTGAATGAAATATGACCTTAATATAATAATTTGCGGAAATTGTCTTGCATAAGTAACCTCTTGATTGACGAGAAAATTGATAATAGACAGCTAAAATTCCAAATAAAAATACTTTGCTTAATACTTGGATTAATACTGAGTTGATCAAGCTTGAATGTTTGCTAGTTCTTGAATTAACTTCAGTATAATGACCCCGAGAATTAGATGGTCCGTTGGCCATGCAGTGAGCGTCGTGAACAAACAAGATGGCGGCCAAAACCGCAAGAGACGTATAATGACATCTCGCATTGATTTCTCTTCTTGTTTGTTTTAATGAGAACGCCACTTATTGTGTTACCTTTAATACTTTATGCTTTATGCCGTTTGGTTAGTTCGCGCTAAGCTGTGTCATTATTGTTTCACCCTCTATTCTAGGCTCTCGAAGTGGCGTAGCCATGTTTCATCGCATGTTAACAAATAGGGAGTGGGTGACCTGCAGGCTGCAGGTGCCCTAAAATAATAGGGTCGTTACTATGCATGTATTTATTTAATTAGACCAAAACGAGGCAAAATAGGTAGGCCCAGAAATGGGGGGGGGGGGGGCAAGAAGAAGGCAAAGACTCATATTACGGGGGTATATACACTGCCCCCACCAAACAAAATAAATAAATAAATAAATAAATAAAATACAAATAAATAATAAATAACAAAATGATGGGTAAGGGTGCGAATAGAGGGCAATAATTTCCATCAAAGGGGGGGGGGGGGGGGGTTGTGTGCCCTCTTACCCCTATATAATTAGCGAGTCACTAAACAATCTTTGTTTTCAGTATCATCTTCATTTTAAATGGGTCATTGTTTTCGTCTAACCTCTTTCTCCCTTTCTCTCTCTGGCTCTCCACGGATTGTTAACCAAGCGAGATGTATGACGTCAATGATTGTACAGATGAAGACACGTGCTCCAACTGATCCATCAGGTAAAACCTTCAAGTGTTTGAGGATACTGACCCCTCTGGGCCCATACTTATTCATAAAACCCTGCTAGCTAAGTTCCACGCTAAAGTCGCTAAGTGTATTTCAAATGATACAGTTTAGTGAGCAACGAACAGTTTTCCTATAGTCCCCAACTATGGTTAGCTGGGTAAGCCTTAGGTACCTTCCAAGTTAACCCTAGTAAGCAACTACAATATGTGTTTAATTCTTAGCCACGTCATCCAAAATAGACGTAGCATGCAACTGAGCTAGCGGGCTTTTATGAATATGGGCCCTGGCTCCCAGGACAATTATGAACATGCACTATTTCCATTTTAAGTATATTTTAGACGATAGATAGGACTAAGTGCGCAACAAGAGATCTTTTTAGCTACCGACTAAAGTTAACCTACATGTATAACTTGAGGAAGAAATGCTTACCCAGATAATCAGTTAGTGACTAAGAAAACTCGGTGTTGTTTAATTAGCCCTAGCATCAGAAATAGACTTGGGTTGAAACTACGCTAGTGGGGTTTTATGAATATGGCTCCTGATTATTTACCTAACATTTCTATAAACGTTCCTATCAAGCAGACTTGTGATATTTATTATAAAAAGAAAGAAAGAAAATAACTTATCTACTGAAGATATAAAGTTAGGCTTACTGAAAGGGATAGAGGGCGCTTCAAGGGACAATTATTTTGTGAGTTTATGAATAACTAAAATAGACTGATTTTAAAGACAGGGTAAACTTTGTTTGATCAATATCGGTTCCTCCTACTTCGGCAAGGTTCATTCGGATGATTTTGAAATCAATCGTTGGATTTATTCTGTCAACTTATCAGTTAGACTTGCATTCATCTTGTCTATAGATACATAGCCGTTCGATTGACACTTTCAAAAGTCAAATCAATAACATCGTATGGGGTCTATTTCCGATACAGATTCAAATAAAAATGAATTGATGCAATGGCTTGTGCCAATCGTCTAAATAAAACTGTTCCTCGAAAACCGAATACCTTATTTTGTTGGGTTCTTTTTTGTCCCCTTTTCCACGTATGTTTCAAGTACTGCAGGATTATACCCTCAACTTATCAATCAATTATAGAATTATACTGTCTTGCTGTCGTCTTATTTTCACTCTTTTTTGTTACCAATCATTTAGATTGACACCCTTTTCAAAAGCCAAATCATTAAAATCGGATTAGTTTTAGTTCCCGATTATGTATTTGTGATTTTCACGCGCTGCATCAAACTTCAGACTCAACTTTTCAAAAGACAAACCCAGCATGAAAGTAAAAAAGAAGTGTTTAGGATTTTCGATTTCTTTTCCCTTCTGGATCTAGCATTCGAACACGCAGGTCACTGACATACGTGTTCGATATGTAAGGATGTACCAAGCAAAATAATAATAGTATGCTCCCCGGAGAGTTGAGAATGTGTACAGGATAGTTGTGCGGGTCTGAACTGTACTAAATGACCAGGTATAATAATAATGAAAGCGCATAGAGGCTGTTCTGCATTATGCGCTAATTCAAATATGTTAAATTATTATTATTATTATTATTATTATTATTATTATTATTATTATTATACTTGAAGATAACAAAATGAATTATTCACAAGTTGCATTCAACTTTTTAGGGGCAGGTTTTTGAGGGGTCATCCTGTATATAAAAGGTCCGTATGCTATTGACATCATTTTCACGTGTTCAAGATTGATTGAAGATTATTATTCTGACACAAGATGAATGTATAGGTGGTTGACCTTTGTTGCTTTTAGTTCACTGAAAATAAACGTATATATTTGAGGAGAGGACAAAAGAAGATATTGGATGGAGAAGAAAAGTCAGATGTATTCAAAACAAGTTCACTTTGTCATGTTTGTTCATTGTCCAAAGTCTAAAGTGATTGATTACTCTCTGATGACCACCGTATATTAGACTAATATTTATTTATTGTATTATGTTGGGTGCTTTTTGCCAGAATATCTGAATATGGCCGTTTTCAAAACTCAAAGGGGGTGGGGGGGGGGGGGGGCGGGCTACAACCCCCGCCTCCTACGCCTATGTTTTATGCAATCAAACACAAACTGATATTATCAATCAACTATCTAACTAATGTTTGAAACAAGTTAGAATGTAGTTAGAAAGTTTAGAATGTCCGTGCTAACTATATATTAACTGACGATACAATTTTACTTTTATATTATGTGTAAATGGGAAAATGACGACTAGATCACGACTGTTGAAGCCTTTGTCAGCGTTATGCAATCAACTTCTCCCTATTCTACATTTAGATAAAGATCCGACAGAGTTCTGACCATCATATGTATGGAGCCTGCTGTGTTCATTGACTATATATTTGTTTAGGCTGCCAATGCAAAACTAATCAAACCAAGGAGGTATAACCTCCTTGATCAAACATGTTGTGTTGCCAGCTTCATAGCATGCAACTTATTTCTTCCCATCCCTCTCTTCGAAATAGACTTGAAAATTGTCTGCGTTTATTCACTACCTTCATGTATGTGTACACTGTATAGACTGTCGATGAAAAGCTAATCAACGGGTTGTGTTGCCAGCCAGCCTTATGCAATCAAGTACCCATTACTACCCCGTCCCCCTACCTAAGCCCCCTTTGAGGACCCACCTTACCCCTGTCAATCCACCTAGGGCGTCCCCTTGTCCCACCGGGGTGCCACGCTCACCTTTGTCCCGAGGGGCGCTGCCGCGGCTGTTGAGCCCCCACTTCAAAATGAAATCCACTTTACTTTACCCATGCATGCCTTGACTTTAGTATTGAGCTTTCATACACTTCCAAAGTCCCAAGTATTCCCTTGTCAAATATCGACAGTCGTGTTGTTATAATTATAGTCTATATGGTTCGTATATTTTTTAAAGGGATCTAGTAACATTGTAAAAATCTATGAAAACAATTCTTATTATAGTTCAGTGCAGTAGTGGTTCTCACATAACTCGTTGTATTCGTATTACCAATAGAAGCATAGAATAGATTTCGGTTTCTTAATTTTTCTTTAGTTATTAAAATGGAAGTGTTCGGATTTAGATGTCTGAGACTTTCAATTGTGTAGAAAGTTAGTGCAATGAGTTACATCACTTTGCATTTTTGCTCATTACTCTTGTCATAATTATAACATTCACGGGATTTTTACACGTGCACAGATCAGATCACAGAAATACACGTTTTACCAACCCATCATCAGTTTTTGCAAAATAATGTCAACAAAGCTACTAGATCCCTTTAACTCTCATACAATCTTTAACTCCCAGGCATTCACTTGTCAAACATCAACAGACTCGTTGACAGCAGTCTGAATGAATGGGAGATAGACTTTAGTCGCCCGCCCACTTCTTTTGTTCACTTTGTTTGTGGTAGTAAAAGTGTTTCTCGTGAGAGATGACTTTCTCGTCTAATTCCATCAATATTTGCCCGATTAGGCTATTTTTCGATATCAAGGAGGGGAGGGGGGCAAGGTTCTGAATTGTGGTGATATATTTTCCGCTCTTGAAAGTTTCAGAGGAGGCGACTTTGATCGACTATTAGCTGGTACTTCTGGGTCCTGTTGCAGAAAGCGATACAATCGATTGTAAGTTACAATTGATTGTAAGTCAGAAACTTTGCGCGTTTCAACCAATCAGATTCGCGCATTGAGAACACATGATCTGACTTACAATTCATTGTGACTTACAATCGATTGTATCTTTTTCTGTAACGGGGCCCTGGTAATGACAGTGATTTCTTGTGAGGGATGACTTATGTGTAATTCCATCAATATGTGCCCGCTTACGCTATGTTTATTATCATGGGAGGGGGAGGCTCTAAGGGGTGGTGATACATTTTCCACTCATGGAAGTTTCAGAGGAGACGACTTTTAATTGACTGATTCCATCAATATTTAAATGCCTGCTTCGGCTATTTTTGTTATATCAAGGAGGTGGGGGGGGGGGGGGGGGGGGGGGGGAGGCTCTGAGGGATAGTGATATATTTTACACTCGTGAAAGTCTGGAAGAAACAAAAAATTAGATTGACTGCTTTGTGGTAGTTCTAATTGCAGTGAGATTTAGTGGTGATAACAATTTGCATAGATCGATTTAAGTTGAAAGAATAAGGCATTCAATTCTTCCTTTATTTTCTTCTGTTGAAAAAGTCCACGTTCATTTTTAATACAAGATAGAAATGCCATGAAGTAACCTTTCCTCACTGTAGGCACATACAAACATAAAATATACAACAACGTATGTGCATCAACACGCTAACACACAGAAACAAATCTACACACACACACACATCACAGAAAATAAAAATATGCCTTCTCCTTTTCTCATGATACGCATTCATCAAGAAAATAAATCACATGTTACAGGTTTTTTCAGATAGTATTCTTTTTTAATTATTTATAGTTTTGTCATTCAAGATACAAATGCAAATACATACAAGAGATTTAAATTATATTTCCACAGTTTTTTCGTTTTTAAATAGGCATACAAATCCTTGAGACATGGTATGGAAAGAAATTACGCAATAACTTTCAAATTTACACTATCAAGATTCGACTCTTATAAATACGACGACAAATAAATATATAGTATAATATAAACACTCACTCCCATTTTACTTACACATGACGTTGACTTCCCAATACAACAGGGATACGTTTATCTTGGCAAGCTAAGCTGCGTTATGCACTACATTCTATCATAGCGCATTGATACATACATCGTAATTATGTTATTACATGAATATAGGTTAGGAATTATCATGATTGAATCATCATAATCAAACAGAATTCACAATCACGATTACAATTTAAACAAGGAGAAAATATGAGCTATAATTTCAAATCAACCTGCATCTAAATTTCTAACACATTTGAGAAAAATAAATGGAAATAGTAAACTCATACAGCAAGATTTTTTCTGGCAAAAATGAAACAAATTCTAGTACAATTTCTATAAAATAAAAAGGGATTTCGTCCAGATATCCAAGGTTTATAATGATATCATCCCCTAAAACATAACAAATTAACTAATTTGCAAATAACTGTCTAGATTTAGATAAATTTGAAAAAAGTAGTCAAAAGAAAATGTATAAAATAACAAGATGTAATAAAAAAAAAAAAGTTTCTTTGAAAATGGATGACTTTCACCAAAAACAAAACAAAATTGTAATTGTCTATCAAACAGTATTTCAAAATCATAAACACTTTCTAGATCAACATAAACTTGCAAACCATAGTCAAAAGTAAATGAATAAAATAAGTACATGACATTGTATTTTTTCATATTTTTTTACGGTTTCTTCAATTAAGATGATTTTTATCAACAATTAAACAAGAATAGAGAAAACAGAGAAACTTCCATCAAACATTTTTTCCATAAACAAACACTTTCTTGATTTTACAGAAATGTAGTAAAATAAAAAATGTATAAAAAAATGATATGAAATTATATTTTTCATACTTTTTATGTTTCTGCAAAATTGATAATTTTCATACACAAATAAACATTGTGATTGTTCATCCAAAATTTGCTGAAAAAACCATTATCACTATTGCAAACACGTACCACTCACAATCAATACTAGTTTCTAAAAGGGAAAGCATTTTGTGTGGTTTTGTTGGGTTTGAGGTAAGAATGGGGTAAATAAACGCGAGTTCCAAAGTATAGCCATCATAAAATGCGTTAACGACTGAAATTATTGTTCCTTAATAGAATTTTTGCCTCAAGACATTATGACCTCGGTAGGATTAATGGTATGTGTGAAGCATGAGTGTACTGTAGAGTAGCACCTGCTGGAATGCTCACTATGGAGTGGAGAGAGTGCACAATTACGTGCTAAATTGATTATGGGTGTGTATCAGATGACTGTACAAATATTAGAGGCAGGTCCCTCTGGAAGAACACTGATGCACTCAAGAGGCTGACTTGGGTAAACAAAACTTATTATTATTTTAATTATTATAATTATTATTTGCTTTATTATTATTGTTATTATTATCATAATCATTAATATTATGTTTAACTCTGTTTAACCTTGATAAATGCAGGATGAATGTGGTTCAATAAGAATTCCACACACTTTGAGAGAAATGGAAGATTCTGTATGAAGATTCAAAATAAATGACAGCGTAAGGAAGAATTTATGTAAGTCAATGTAGCTGAGAGCTTTCGAATCTGGCAGATCCTTTTTCTAGGCATAGATAAATGACAACATACAGCATAAGGAAGAGACGAAACTGGCAAATTTGGAAGAAAATAGCAAGTTCTGGGTACCGATTTTGGCAGAAAATTATCTAGGATACTATTTCAACCTTGGCCCATAACAATGAATCACTGCTAGCAAAGTTGGCAAGTAGAGAAAAAAAAAAATACTTACTAACGTACTAACATTACGGGATATTATCATCATCATTGTAATGTATATTAGTTTGATTTTTTTTTTCTGCAATTGAAATATTATGGGTTCGATTCCCAAACGTGGAACGAGAATAGTACACAGTGTAGGCCCAAGCCTCCACCACTAACTTGTATTACTACTTGCCCCATGTTCTGGCTAGTGAAATCATCAATTTTAAAATGGTATTAGCCCGAACAGAAAATTGACCTGCCCGTAAATAACAATGTGAGAAAAGAAAAAACCAAATAATTGTCCTAGGTAGCTTGATGATCTCGATCTGCTTGACAAATTTCTCTCTTGTATGTAGATGAGACTTACACACAAGGAATGACATTTTTCTCTCTCAAAGTTGAACAGAAAATGTAGTTGCCCGATTGGGCAACCAGTCTCGACCATTAATGAAATATTGCTTGCCCAACATCAATTTTTACTTGCCCCGGGCAACAGGGCAAGTGCTAGTGTCACTATATATAAAATGTCATCTATAATTATCCTAGGCTTATCTGGCAATGAAGCTAGTATGAACATTGGACAAGGATTATCCAGTGTAACAATGACATAATTTTGTAGTTTGCATCACAGCTATTATCGCTCGCAATCGCTAGAACCTAAACAAATAGGTGCACAGTGCATCTAAACTTGAATTTAACTCACAAGATATTGGATACAACCAAGTTATAGGTAGGTACTGTAAATTTGGGTATTTGCCATTTAGCATAACTTGAGCAACACATACACATCACAATGCCCTTCTCGAAATAGTACTATTTCAAAATGCATATCTCTTTGATTTCCACAGACTTGGTTATGTACAATGTCTTCATAATAAAGCCACACCCTCTCCATTCAGACATTTTATTGAATCACTAAATATAACACGCGAGTGATGATAACAAGTCTATTGGTAAACCATCCTATGGACACACAAACATTTCTTTAGAAAAAACATGAATATCTATTTAATTTCCCTTTTTACAGTTTACTCTGGGTGAGGGTTGCCCTTAGCATGTGGTCAAGAAAACAAATGCTAGGTTGTTTGAGAGCTTGCAGTACCCTCATGGACCCGTCTCTGTTTGGCAATGTCCAGCGAGGTGGAGTTCACAGTTGTCGTTAATCAGTTCATTGCCATTTCTTGTGACAGAGATTAATGGTTTGGTAGAACAAGGAATGAAACTAAAAAATCAAAAGTCATTCATGTTCAGTGTGGGGTTCTTTAGACAGCATTGCTTACGAACCTGAAGTGTCTTCATGGGTAAGTGATCATCAAGGTTAGGCAATTTGATACCATGACTCTCCTTCTTATTTTATACCAAGGAGGTTTTTTTGCTCCTTTATCCTCCAGTGCGAAATTGTTGAGAGAGCGTTACTAGAGGACCAGAAGTGCCCTCATCAGTCTATGGTTGACCAGGTCAAACAATCAGATGCAGATTACCCCTGACGAAGATGGTCAATCAATGGCTTTGGCACTGCTCTGTATTGATGAGGTGATCAGTTCATTGCTTCATTCATTTTTGTGACTGAAATAAATCGCTCGTTGCTAGGAGGATTGAAATTCAAGATCTAAACCAGTCATCGTTCAGTGCGGATTGTTGAGACAGCGTTGTTTGAGAGCCTGTAGCGCCCTCATGAGTCTCTGGTTGGCCAGGTCCAGGGACTGGATACGGATCTCCTGGGCGTCGATGATCTTCTGTTTGGACTGGACCACCCCTCGCATCTCCTCCTGCTCAGCACGGAGCTCCTCCTCCACGCACATCAACCTGTAGAGGGCAGCACGAAAATTGGAAATATTTAACTTGGTTATCACCCATTTATTTTCTATTTTCTATTTATTTATACTCCGCTCCTGGGATGGATTGCCCTTGTCAGCGACAAGCTGTTTTTCAAAGGGGGTCCAAGCCAAGATGACTAAACTCAATCAACTGATGTTTGAAGTTGTTTTATATATTGGAAATAAAATTGAAATTGAAATTGAAATTCAACTTACAAATAGCATTTCCAGCCAGGGCTGCCATAACAAATAATCTTCCTATTCAATTTACATTCAGCCTTGGGTTCGAGTCCGCTGAAAATGACATACAGGCTCACAACCAAGCTTGACTGCAGCACTGGTACCAGTCACAGAACATTTTTTAGTTCAGTCTTTATGCAGAAATCACATCCATAAATGGGGGACAGTTAGGAAACCCTTAAAGTGACCTATTAAGTTAATTTTTTCCCCAAAATAATATTTGAGATTTCAATCATGCATATACCAATTTCATTGTCAGAATCTTTAGAATGATATGTGGGGTTTTCATAGAAAATGATTAAATTTTTACCTAGTTAAAACAGAGAAAATCAATGTCTGATTTTTGTCCCGATCGTTAGCGTGAAGTATGTGAATTTGGATACTATGGACGATTGAGTATCCGAATTTGGATACATAGGGTACATATATGCTTTAAAATTCAATCTTAAATATCTCCATATTTAGGGAGACATTTAAAAAACCAAAACCCATTCCATTATTTTGTTACCATATGCCAAACAAGGTACAAGAGAAGTGTTAAAGCTCCAAGTGATTTTGGGTGAATTTTACAAAGCTAATAATTGCAAGAAGCATACACTTATTTTGTTGAGACACGGGAGACATACACAAAAGAAGGAAATCAACAGATTATGAACTGTGCGATTTTCTAGAAATGTCATAAACTTTGAAATTGCAGAATTTATGCTGTGATTTTATCATTTTTTTATCTTGTTTGATGTGATGCTGAAAATGTTTATCTACTATAAATGTAGTTTTATTAAATGATTAAAACGATTAAGAAAGGTTTTTAATTAAAACAAATGGAATGCAAGTTTGGTAGCATCTAATCAATGTATCTGTATTACTTTCAATAATGCTAAGACCCCGAGACAATGATTACTAAATCTTTATTCTAGTAATAATTTATATTTATCATCATCTATTAATTTAAATATATTCATTTATCCAGGCACAAGTATATGTCATTTCACACTGCATGTATGTTTATGATGATATTCATGATAATGAAAATGTAACACAGCCATGCATATAATATACTCTGCCTGTTATGTATCAAAACAGACGTTTAAAGTACAAATTTCATTCTAGTTTTGTCAATTTTCATGCATTATGATATATTTCTTCTTTAGATATATAATTGTATTTATGTATTACTATTATTTTTTAATACTCTTGACATGCAATACAAAATCATTGTGTAATACATCATGCATATTTACAACTGTATAGTTTCAAGCATCACACACAATTTATTTATATTTTCCCTTGCTTTTAATGATTTCAGAATAAACCTATAAACTGTGCCTGTCTGTAACAAAAGTCTAAATAATTATCATAATAATTAAACTTTATTTAAATTCCTTTTAAATATTTTCCTTTGAATTGAATTCCTTTCATTACTTTGATTTATATTCTAGCAGAAAACGATAAAATCTGTGACATATTTTGTGCATACTAATCTCTCGAAACACATCACATCAGCTTTAAAAAACCTGAATAAAACCATGATGCTTTCAATTACAACACGAGGTGATATTCACAAAACGGCTGCTTGATAGAAACAAATAGTAGAAATGATGGCTGCAATGATTATTTAAAAAAAATCCAAACTCAAACACACATATTTGTAAACAAAATTATCAGAGAATGAAGATGTACCAATTTAGAATTTAAAAAAAATTGCTAAAATGATTGAATAGATGACCATACTAGTACGATAAATCCAACAAATGCCTTAAAGTCCAACTTGTGATCAAAAGTGATGGAGAAAAAACACAACAAATCTGCTTGAAGAAAAAGACACCTAAGTACAAAAAAAATATATAACAAATTAGCTTTCCTATCTCATGGTGATGATTATGACAATTGAATAAAAGTGAAACATGATTATTGTGTTGCTTTCTTATGAACTTCTTTTGGCTGAAATAACAAAAAAAAGGATAAAGCATTAAAAGGGAAGTGATTTAATCTAGATATAACTTAAAAAATGATGTCTGCATATTTGCTTTTAGAAATGAAGTTGAATTTGCTTTCTTTGATCAAGAAACATATTTTTCAAGGAAAAAACCTCTAGAAAAGGAAGCTGGAATAAAAACCAAAACAAAACACAACACACACACATAAACATAACAAACAAAATATACTAAAACAGCAAAGGGAAGAAAAAGTATGTATATTAATTCTAAAAAAAAACAAATTTTCCCGAAGTATGATGCCAATCATGACAAATCTTTCGTAATCATTACAAAAAAAATTAATATATGATTTTGTGTATTAAAGGCATATAGAACATGTTTTAAATCAAATGTTATGGGTACTGGTAGAGTTAGAACAATGGAGGATTATTATGATGATGTTGTTGTTGGTGGTGGTGGTATAATTAGGTCAACAGATGGGTAATGAGTGATTAAAAGTGGCAAATAGTGGTGAGATTGAGTAATTGGGGGTAAAACGGGTTAAAGGGTGGGGTAGGAGTATGAGAAAAAGATGAATAAAGATGAATACAGAACAAAGGATGTAGATCCGAATAGAATGGAGATGAGAACTAGCCCTTGAGAAATGTACGTAGAAAAAACAAAGACGAATGTTTTTAAATGTCAGACAAATTATATTATTGTCATTTTGCCTCTGGTGAAGTTTCTGCTATGATCGAATGCTCAGACCCTCTATTGGCACTCGTTTTCATTTCAGCAGTTTTTCTTTTCCTTACAAAAATTGTTATATCATATAAAACAAAAGGATTAAAAGCAGCATAAGTGCAGATAGTTTGTTTTGAAAATTTCTTTGGAAAACAATTGTCTGAGTGGTTATGAGAACATTTTTGCAATAGAAAAGAACATTATTTTGATGATTGTGAGTTTCTGTTGGTTTTCATGATGAGTCAGGCATAATGATCTGTTGTGCATTTATATCCTGTATTTGTGTAGACCTAATAAAAGTCTTAAAGGGGTAGTTTAGTTTTGGTAAGGCTGAACTTTAGTAGCCAAAACCTTCACAGTAACATTATAAACTAATAGTTATAACTCCACCATGCTCGAAAGGTATACAAAATTACAAACGACCAAGTAAAACGCCTGTTATCATTCAAAAAGAGCAATTAAAACACAAGAGGGCGCTTTTTTAAAAGGCATTGGTTTCAACCATTTTCAACCAAAATTATGCATGTGATATTTTGTTGATATAATGATTAAATAGCGAGATCATCAACAACCATTTAAAAAACGCTTTTGAAAATTTTTGAAAAAGTGCAAGCATTTTTAAAATTTTTTCAAAAAATCATCTAATTATTTGGGCCCCAAATAATTATAAGATCAGATATATTTATTGATATTTTAGCCGTTTCTGGGTCGATTTTGACCAAATAATGTTTATTCTGCCATTAAAATTGCATGTTCTCTCAAATTCGAAACTCAGTTTTTCATTACCTCACAAAAAAATTGCGATGTGCAGCGCCCTCTCTACCAAAACTAAACTACCCCTTTAAACACCATAATCATGATGGTAATGAATTATGAACTTGTGTAAGTTTTTGGGTGTTTTATGGGTATATCTTATGTGCTTTTAAAAACAATCTACCTTGAGTACCGGATGTGAATTTGCATACAAACAATAATAATAACAAATAATCATTTTGAAGGTGTGCGATTTGGTGAATGTGTTTACATGACATGATTAAAGTACAGTGTAGTTGTGTTGGTGTCCTTTCCAAAATATGATAAATGCTACTGAAAATGTTATTGTGACCAATCTATGATAATCAGCCCTTTTTAGTAGAAAGACTGCATGCAGAAGTTAATAACATTAATAATCAGCTCTTTGAACCCATTCAGGACTGGTCCCAAATATACTCAGGCTTAGGTCTATGGAGGATGTGTGAAATACCACAATCAAGTCGTCTTCAAAGGTTTAAACAAAACCATTAAAATTAAATCTGATCCCCACTTAAACATCAGTAAATGACACACTTTATAAAGAGTAATATCTTAACCCGTTGAGGACTGGTCCCGAAATATTTCGTTCTTGAGTCTATGGGGAATGTGTGTTATACCAAAATCAATTCGTCCTCAACGGGTTAATTGAAAACTGAATAAGATGTTTAAGTAGTGAAAATGGATTCAGTAGCTGTAAATTCAAATAATCATGGACACATGAATATTTGAATTGTGCATAATGTTAAGATGTTATCACTCCTCGTTTATTATAGAGGCATGCACCTATTCTAGGGGAAAACTCAATATTAGAGTAGACAATTTTATATATTCAATATATTAATTTTTTTAAAATTTTTATCCTTTGGCTGTGCCCCCCTCCCCCCCAAAAAAAAGACAACAGAGAGAGTAGGACAATCATATTCAATATGGCCAAAATTAGAGAAAAAATTCAATAATCTTTTAAATGCAACACTCTTCATAAAATTATGGGATATATAATGTTAGCAGACACAGTTGTTATTTTCAAAATATGAATGAAATCTGTGTGTGGCATTCCGATATAGATGTATCACATACATGTAGATATATAAATATTGGCAATGCATGTATATGTTGACCAGTAATGGTTATATATATATAGTATAAGTGTCAGAGTATATATATTGTCATATTTGGGTGGTTGGAATGTCTTCCCATGATGCAACATTCTGTCGTTACCAACCATAATTCCCCCTCGGTCTTTTCATCATCAACTACAAGACTCATGGAAGAACGAAATTGGTTCCTAAGGGGTAAAGAAAGGAACCAGTGAAAAATCATAGATAGAAAGAGAGATCAATAACAAATAAAGAGTTCTAAAGGAAAGTAAACAAAGAATAAAATAAGCAGTAAATAAAACAGTTATTTTTTGGAGGAGCCCAATTATTTACTGTGAGAACTGAAAGAAATCATAAATAGGAATATACAAATTAATAATAGATAAAGAAACAATAAAACAAGGACAGAAGAAAAAGTGGTAGAAAAAAAAAAAAAGAGTCAACAAAATCAGGAAGATTAAAAAAGCAAAATGCAAGAATAAAAAAGAGGGATCCCCATCTTCAGTGTCAAAGATTTGTTTATTGGAAAAAAGTTGTACTAAGAAACGACATGTATATTGTGGAGAGAAACATGTAGTGTAAATTATAAAGAACGAAGCAGAAAAGGAACAACATACTGTATGAAATGAAGTTGATAGGTTTGGGTTTATTGAAGAAGAAACAAATATAATTAGAGAGGGGCAAGAACTGAAATGTATAAGAAATTATAAAGGTGAATCAAATAAATTCACTAAACTAATAATATATCACCCTACTCAAATAGGCAGTATATCTATGGTATATAATCTAGGCTCAAATATCATGCATTTTTTCTAGATCATAGCGAAACACGCATCTCTGTCTCGACCCGATCCAAATTTCAGTCAGATTCAGTTTCGCCTTGCTGAAAACTATTCGGACCAGGTTGAGTCGGCTTTTTGCGCTTGGCATTAAACTAAAGCTGGGTAGGTGTTTCGGGAAAGGTGAAAACAGTGCTTAAGACTAGATCAGTTCTAATCATAATGAGCGATTCATAATCAACATGCATATTAAATAAATGTTTAATCTAAATCATAAGCAAGGGGGTGGCAACTAAAATCTATAGTAAACATGCATTTCACATTAAGTCTTAAAGCACAAACCTAAATTTAATGTAGCATTATAATATAAGGATAGTAACATTAATAACTTTTCTGCTTTTATATGCGTTTTTGCTTTAGACTATTTCACAGACTTTAGAACCAACTTTCAAGCAAATCTATGAGCAGTGCAAAGGATGGGGGTAAAATTTGAATGAAACTAATTCGTTCTGCTACAATTGTGGGTGCAGATTTTTGAAAAGAAATATTTAGTTACTTCTTTGAATTTCCTAAAGAAATATTCATTAGAATCTTGCACACCATGTTCAAGGGGAAATGCTTCTTCGTACACAAAAATGAATTTTTTTTTTTGTGGTCAGATTCAGAATTTTGTAGACTCGATTGAAAGGCAAGATTTTCAAGCCAAGATCTTTTTTAGGAATAGGGGGAAATTCACAAGCATGGGATTAGGGGCATTTATACCTTCGTTCACACACTGATGACAAGTCAAACATGGCATATATTTGTAAAGGAGAAAAAAGAGAGAGAAAGTCATGGCTATCAAGTTCATTATTCTATAAAAGTCAATCAAGATTCAAAACCCTGTTCCATTTGTAGAAATGAAACGAGGAATTCATGTTCATGGTTTAATGCATCTATTTCACTAGTGGGGGTAATTTTTGGTATCATTCAAGATTGTTTGGGGATGGGTTTACATTCATACCAGATACCAACAAGTTTTCAAATTTTTCTTTTGAATTTCCACAATGTTTTTTATAGATAATTACTGAAAATGAATGATCAAAGTGATTGATCAAGCTGCTCAAAAATACATACCACATTAAATTCAGTATTATTTTCCTTTTTGTATATGTCATTGAAAATACATACATTTTCAAGGTCATAAGGTCTCAAGGTAATGTAAATGTGGTTGTATAGAAAATATCCTTTTATTTTGAATGTTCCACTTTTTGTGTGTGGATTTCTAAAGAACAAAAGGTTAAGTGCAGAATACATGCCACTGTGAAGTTAATTAGGTCATAATACATGCATTTTAATAACGGGTGAAATGTGAAATTACGGTTCGGCACCAAACTATCCAAACTATGAAAAAAAGAAATCAAACACTAAGCAAAGAAGCCAGTGAAGATCAAACAATAATGCAAAGAATAATCAAATCACTTGTGAGATATTTACTAAATTAAAAGGTTTCATTCAAATTAATAGAAAAAATAAGGAGAAAATTGAAGGCAAAAGATAAGGGGGAATTGGAAAGGGCTTACAAGGGACAGTTTGGACAGGCTGAAAGTAGCATCAGAAGTTAAACATCAAACTCATATTTTTTAAAGAATATTGAAAGACAAAACCATAACTTGAACCAAGACGTGTCTGAATTGAGCCTATTCAAATATTTAGTAAAACAAAGCAATGGAGAATTAAGATAATGGTACGTAACATTGAGTATTCTTTGTTGAAGGAGAGACCAGCTGTTCTGAATTGAAAAACCCTCATCGCTCGACATTTTAATGGGTGTGTTCCAAACTTTGCTAAGAAAATTACAGGATATTATGTGGTGTACCATAAACTTTCTTCTCCAGTTATCAATCCCCATGGAAGACTTCATGAATTACAAATCATAATATTGTCGTCATTCAACGTCAAGATAACGGACACAAAATGTTGCATCATTGAAACTTGATGACAAGTATGGATGATGTAACAATATGCACTGATCTCATTACTTTGTATGTGATGATATGCACAACAAAATGGTGGTACCTTGTTATGACAACAAAAATAAACTGTTATCTTTCATTGAAAAATACACCCCTGAACAGAAAACAAAGTAGGTCTTCACAGTAAAAGAAACAAAAAGAAAAGAAAATAAGAGCAAGGATGAGGTAAGTTTTTGATGATCTGATGACATAAAGATGGAAGATGGATGGATGGATGGATGAAGTGATAGAAGCTCTTCAAAGAAAACACAAGACACAAGATGGAAAGATCAACAGATGGAGCGATTGATTGATTGATGAAGTGATGGGAGCTCTCCAAAGAAAACAGGATGGAAAGATCAATAGATGGTGATCAATGGATTGATGGAGCGATGGAGTGATGAGAAAAAAAAGGATGAATCTTGGAAAGGAAGCAGACTGCAGAATGGTAGAACAGCAACGCTATACATACCAAGAGAAGAGGGGGAAGACAAAAGATAGTCTAGAGAGTCGGTAATCTAATAAGAAGTGGGAGAAGAGAGGGGGTTAATGAAACATTTAAGTGAGTGGGGAAGTTGCCAAGGAAGGGGGGACGGGGAGAGGGGGGGGGGGGGGGGAGGGGGAAGTAGGTTAACAACAGGAGTAATGTTCACACATAAAAATAAATAACAACAGCAACATTTTCTAGATTAACAATCTATCAAATATTGGGAGAGAGGGGATCAATAAAACATTTGAGTGGGGAGGTTCCGAGGGGACGGGGGGGGGGGGGGGGGAGTAGGTTAACAACAAGAGTAATGTTCACACGTAAAAAAAAAAAAAAAAAAAAAAACATTTTCTAGATTAACAATAATCTATCAAATATTGGAAGAGAGGGAATCAATAACAACATTTAGTGGGGAGGTTCGGGGGGGGGGGGGGGGGGGGGCGGGGGATGGGGAGTTAGGGGGAAAGAGGTTAACAACAGAAGTAATGTTCACATATTGTGAACATTATAACAAAAACAAATGAAAAACAACATTTTCTAGATTAACAATAATCTATCAAATAATGGAAGAGAGGGAATAAATATAACATTTATGATAGTGGGGAAGGGGGCAGGTAGTTAACATAAACTGGTACACATTGTATCAAAGGGGAACAAAAAACAAACATGATTTTCTAGATTAACGATAATTTATTACAAATTTTGAGAAGAGGACTCTTTGGGAGATTAAATGCGAAAAGGGGGACAATATATGAAGGAAGTGGTGTACACATTGTATCTAATACAGTCAAACTAGTGACCAGCCAAGGGAAACAAGAAAAGTGGCCACTGTAGACAGGTGACCTCTATAGACAGGTTCCACGACATTGTTTTTCTCTGCCAGGGAAAACATTTGATGGCTAGTATAGGCAGGTTGGCTGCTATAGACAGGTGACCACAGGTGACTGTACGGTTTGATGGGAATTAATAGAAATATTGTGAGAGATGGGAGAGGTTATTACATAGAAATAGAATGGGGGAAGGGGGAGTAACACAGACAGGACGTAGAACACACATTAAATATCAAGGAAGACGATTGGGGAAGGGTGGGGGATTCACAGTTATTAAGACAGGAGGTAAATGTTACATCTGCTGGGATAAATGGACATACAAACATAACATAAAGGTTATCTAGAGGTTATGTAGCCTCGTTATATATGTGTAGTTTAAACACAACATACCAATAGGTACTTGTACGTTGGAAAACACCAGCCAACAGGCTGAAATGAACATTCTATGTACATTGTTCATCGATTATCATGGCTCTAAATGATTATTGGATGTATGAAAAATGCGGAATAAGCTCTATGGAACTTGAGTTAAGGCTAATACCAGACTATGTCACTTGTTGATATTTCTCTGGTTATGACCACACATAGAAACTACCAGTCGGCCAACTAATATTTCTTGAAATATCTCAATTTCAGCCGTGCTTTGCTAGTCCAGTAAACTCTGGTTCCACTTCATAAAATTTGGATCTTGGACAGATACAGTACTTAAGCATTAGTTGATTTTATTGTTTGCCCTTCACCGACTTACACTGTAGGTTAAGCACTAAATACTAAGTGCATGGTTGAGCCACCGAATACAATCATTATTAATAAGCATAAGTTGGTCATGTGTTGCCCTGAGGAAGATCCTGTTAGGATTGAAAGCTAGGCTCTATACGACTTTCATTCAATAAGCATAAGTTGTTAGACCTGTAGACTGTGAATTTCAGGATTTAAACAAAAAAGGAATGTTTTAATTATGGATATGTCTATAGCCGTACCTGCTGATGACATCCCTAATCTGCTGGTCTTTATCCTCCTGCTGTGTCCTCAGTTCCTGCTCGGTGTCCTCCACCTTGTTCCGCATCTCTGAGAGCGCCGCCTCGGCGACCTTCTCCTCCTCGTCTAACTGACGCTTGGTCTCGGCGAGTTGGGACGACATCCGGTCCAGTTCTAGCTTCAGGCTGCATATCTCTGCCTCGTACTGATGAAAATAAGAAGCAATAATCCAGAAATGTGAAGAGAATTGCTTCAATTTATTGTTTATCTTTGACAGAGAGCCAACTCTTTCGGTTCAAATGGTTGCTTAGTCTTGACAAGCTTTGACACCGACTGGTCCAGCTCATGCATGATAATGCCTCATGCTTATCGAAATGAGACACAAGAATACAGCATCTAATTGTGGCTTGATTTTGGCAAGCTCCCACACTGTCAGGTCCACCTCTAATTAAGGCTTAAGATGTCAGCCTGAAAACTGTTACAATAAATAAAGGAAAAGTGTCTCAATAGAATGCCTGTAAGCTTTGAACATTTCTAAGTCTTCAAAGTTGCTGGAATGATAATTTGATTTAATTTGCCACTTAATACAAAAAGACATGTAATAAATCAAAAATGCCTTTGCAGCAGACATTTCTAACTGATTCTAAATATTTTGTTCTTTAACAAAAATTAGTGCTTTTGCAAACTTATTTTAATGAGGAAGTAAACATAAAACGCTTAAGTAACTCACCTCCGACTGAATCCGACATTCGGCCATGTTCTCCTTGTTGACTGGTGAGTCCTGACTCCTCCTGGTCCAGATGGGGGTGTCTCCCAGGGACATCCCCGGGGTCATGGGCTGCACTCGATGCACCACCTGTCCAGACTGGACCCGGGCGGGCCTGGTCTCGATCTGCAGCACGGTCGTCATCGTCGTATCCGTGGACGTAACCGGAGGCAGTGAACTGTCCTGATGCGAGAGCATGATGTTTGCAGTGGTTGTCGTGGGATCGGGGAGAGGTTGTTTTGGCTTCGTTGACAGCTGCGTGATGATGTTGCGCCGCATTGGAGGACTACTCTGCAGACCTGTGCTGTTGTTGGCCGTTCGGTTCTTGTTGGGCGGCAGCGACATGGGTTCTAGTACTGGGAATCGCGCCACGTGCGTCGTGTGCGTCTTTGTTGTGGGAGTAATGACAGGCTCGTGGACAGGCAGCGCCATTGGTGCCTTGCCGGTGTGTGAGGGCGTGATTTGGATGTGTGCTGTCTGGGCGTTGTCCAGAGTGTTGTGGTGGGAGACGGTCGTTAAAAGCATCTCGGAGTGAACCTTGTGAGAGCTTTGCATGCTTTGTGAGGTGCTAAAGGACCTCCTGTTGCTATCCAGGGGGAGTGTGACAGCCCCGTATGGGCTGTAGTTTGGCGGGGGTGCGGATTTGGGGTTGGGCATGTTCAGGGAGAACTGTGTTAGCTCTTGCTTCTTCCCGCTTCCATGTATCTGGAAAGTAGCCTCTGACGTCTGAGTGGACTGGTTATTGCTATTCTCATCGACTACAGACCGTGACTCTTGAGTGGGAGATCCCAGAAAGAGCTCATGTCTCTGTGGATTGTTCGAGGCAGTGGGGGACCTGAGTCCCGACTGCGAGCTATCGATCGTAGCCGTTGATGTATATGTGCTACCCATGGGAAGAGTCATCTTGGAGTGGATGGAACTGCTGCTGTGACTCTCCGGTAAGTGGATGTCTGATCCTTGAAAGAGATCGCCTGACTTTTCACTGTGTGATCGGTGCGATGCTTTTGGGAGCGTGTGCGGAATAGTGGTACCAGGGGCATTCACTCTGAGTCTGTTCTGCGCTGGATTTTCATCATCCAAGCTTTGTACCTTTGAGAACTTGGTGTAGCGCTGTCGCTGCGGTGGGGAAGTGCCATCGCTGGAGGAGCTGTGCGACACGTCGCCATCAAGGTTGGACATGTCTGAATTGTTGCTGGGAGTACTGTTGACTGAGCTCATGCTGTCTGTGGCAGCATCCTTCTGCCTCAGTGCCCTTGTGGACAGCTGGAAGGCAGGGTTCGAAAAGGAGAGAGGCAACACGCGTGGTTGTCCGCCGCTCTCTCCGTTCTTTGGTTTTGACGGCGTGGTTTCACTAGTACTGACAGGAGTTGTCCCCGCATTTGTGCTCACAGTTTCTATACACACAGTGTACACATGGCTTGACTTTGAGTCTGACTTTACAGAGTTTGTCCTGTTGGAGCTCCCTCCAACAATGTCATTGTTGGAACAACCCGGTTCCAAGTTGGAGTCCGCTGGCTGCGTGACGTTGACTTCTATCTCCGACTTGGTGACAACCATCTCTCCAGATCCCCCAGAGTTCCTGGCGTTCATGGTGCGGTTGTTGAGCTTAGAGAGCCGCTGCGACGGGTCGTTATCCTGCTGGTGGATGAAGTCCACCAGGCTGTTGATCGTCGACGATTTGGTAATCGCCTTGTCCATGGCCACCTCGTACGGAGGCAGCATCTCGACATCGCTGGAGTTTGACGGCTCTGCATCCTCAAAGATCTTGCTCAGGTTCTTCTTGGTCTGGGCAGACGCCGCTGAGCTGGAGGTCGATGAGCCAGACGTTGAAGTCGTTGTCGATGACAAGGACTTGGAACCTGATGTCGCGCTGCTTCCACCTGCGTTCTTTCCAGGTGCCACTTCAGACTTGTAAGGGATGACCTTATCTGGCTCGTTGAGTTGCTCTGATATTGCTGCCAGGATGTCTGGGAGAGGGCTCAGCTTTTCTTTTGAAGCCTACAAAGGAAATGAAGATAGAAGAAAATTAGATAGAAGATAATGATGAATATAGAGGTTAAAAAAATACTTTTGTATCCATTGGGATAATATCTCTCTTCGAAATATGAATCAAGTGGAAGTTCCACTTCATTAATTGCCAAAGTAGCTTTTTTTGTAATAGTTGTTCTTCCCATATACTATGAATGTCTATCCCACAAGTCATCTACCATGAATCTCCTGTCTTGTTTAGCCATTAAATATGTACATCTCTCTTAAAATCTATTATATAGTCCTTACACTATAATACTATATTTTATCAAGGTACATTATTAATCAGGTTGAACAATTATTTTAAAAAGAGCAGAGAACAGATATAATGTTGGTACCTTGTCGAACTTGTCCAGGGCCTCGGAGAGAAGCGAGTGTGTGAGCGCTAGCTCTCTGCCCAAATCGATGTACCCACTGAATCGAACCACATGGCTCTTATCTGTCGCGCTCTGGAAAGAGAAAAAGGAAAGTATAATAAGTATGCAAAATAGAATCATTGGATAAAAGGTTATAAATAAAAAGAATAATTGTCAGAAATAAAAGCTCTCTGCCCAAGTCGCTGTACCCAATGAACCAGCCCAAATGGCTCTTGTCTGTCATGCTCTGGGATGAAGAAACGTATACATAGGAGAATTATTTGATAAAAAAGTAAAGTATTCAAATTGAATTATTGGATGAAAAGAAAAAGTATAAATCATAGAATAATTGGACAGAAAGAAAAGTTAAATGCAGTTTGCATGCAGATGGACCGAGCTGTCTACAAAGACCAACAGCTTACAAAGACAAGTTTCTGTCTTCTTTTGGTCGTTCTGAAAAATTTGACAGGCAAGTTTCACTGAACATTAAAATATTGCTTATTCTTACGGGCTGTCGACGCAGAAGGTTGCTCACATAGAGTGGATTCCAGAAGGACATCGTCATTGCCAATCAACATATAATTTCCGCTTCACGAAATGAATACAAGTGTCCGATATTTCAGTCTTAGATGAAAAATTACTCTCCACTTCAACCACGTCACAAAAGGAGAACAAGTTTCTTGAACTTAAGTCTTTCCGATGAACAATGATGAAAGTCTCAGAGAGTAAATTGTCACAAATGTCCTGTTTCACGCTAAGGGAAAAGTGTTTTTAACCTTTCGAAGAACTAGTCAGGACAACAGTGGGTTAGTGTCTCATCTCTAGCAGGGTATACTCTTTCTTGGATGAAGAACATTTTGGTTAAAGGGTACACATCTCTGATGTCGCATAATCTATAAAAATGTATTCACTGGAAAATGATCACACAGCAGAACCTGAACAAAGGCTTTTACACTTTAGGAAGACTCCGATTCACGAACAAATTGCAAGATGGCACTACAAATGAAGTCAAATGCAGGTTTGAAAGCTCTCTCGTACGTACGTCAAACGATTTTAAAGATATCTATAAACTGAATTGGAAATGAAATCATACCAAGTGAAATATGATTGAGAATATTCCATAAGGCAACGCACTATCGATCTCTGAAGAGAGATGAGAGTCGGTTGGGGGCCTATTATAAGCTTTCAACCTAGCACAATCTTTGTTAGAGAGCTAAAACAAGAAGGGAGGTGGCATTCCTTTTAAAACAGTCCTAAAGAAAACAACTCGACTGAAGCTAGCTAATCCTTTGGGATGCCAAAAGACAAAAATAAAGCACGGGCTATCCTTTTACCTCCTATCTGACTAGAGATCGTAGCTGGAAATCCCGAGCATGAAAGCCAATATTAGGCCTGCTGATACTTCCTTCCGTCGGTTCGCAAAATACAAGACAACAGCTCCTCAAAGAGACTATTTAATCCTCAAAATCTTTAGCTGATCCCATGTTTGACCAAGAATCACAATTCCGACAACGTTGCTCACAACTAGACAACCTATAAACGCACTAATACTGCACCACAGATATGTACATGTACATGTATGTTGCGCTTGAAATATTTACCAAAGTGCCTAATAAAATCAAGATGTTTGTATTAATGGGTTATTAGTACAAACTTATATTTCCCTAACAACTTTACGACAGACAGATATGTTTCATACACACACAAAAGTTTTTATACAACTACATGTACTCCAAAAAGTACAATCTGCCACATCGATCTCTTGCAACCTGAGAAAATGCTACAAGAAATCTGATCCGTCTCCTCCGAGCAGTCAGCTACATTTCCCTGGGGAAAGAGAAACTTTTTTGTAACTTCAGACAAACACCAACTAAAGCAAACTAAGTGCATATCTACGGGGGAACTTAAATATATATTTGTAGTCACGTAAGCCTAGGGACAATGTAAGTGAGGGGGATACCCCTCTTAATTCTAACTTTTTCCTAACCTCACTGACAGATACGGAGTGACTCTTGATCACGTGTGGATGTCTGCCATGGCCTCGAGGTAAAGACGAAGGTCACACTGATTTTGGGATTCATCCAGGTTAAAGTAAAAAAGGGGGGGGGGGAATTACTTAAGTACACTTTAATACCTTAACCCATTGCCTATGACAATCTGATACACCCTGTATAAACTCTATGGGAATATGAAACCTGGGGGAAAAAGGGGTTAACATTTTTTAAAAGTCATATTTGTATAGATTTTAATTTATGGTCTACTTGGCTCCTTTATACAGAATAAGTTAACCCTTTCTACACTGGGCATGATGTATATACAGTATGTGTGTATATATAATTAAATGTTTATTGTTTAGTAATAAAGGGATTAAGTGACAGGTACACTAAACTCCAAACACAGCCTTGCTAGCGAAGGAGACCCCAAGAAAGGTGAATTAATATATTTTGACACAGGACTTGCACATCAAGTCTGACTTCATATTAATTACTTATTTATGAACTTCATTGTTATTTCAGAGCATATACTCATATGTTTAATATCAATTTAACCTTTCCCAAACAGATTGTGAGTTAATACAGGGCCCACCAGGTTTCCTGTTGGCAATGGGTTAAAAAGAATTGAACCTGTTCACTACTAGATGTGTCGATCCCCATACAGGTAATACAGGACCCACCAACTGTTGGCGATGGGTTTAAAAAAAGGCAAGGTACAAGAAATATTTCCAGCTGTTAAAATCAATACTTAACTGTAAAATTAATGTGAGTTTTGATTACAAGGTATAGATAGTCATAGTTATAATAAACTCCTTCCAAACCAAAAACATAAATAAATTAACAAATGAGGTAATACAACCTGGTTATGGAGAGTTAATCTAAACACTTGTCATGTTTTTTTGAAGGGTAAAGGACTTTTTTCCCCCTCATGAATTTATCAGTCAGTCACGTTTTATAACAAAAGTTTCCCAGGGAAGGCTAAAATTGTAACATAATTTGGTTTTTATTACAACTTTTGTTGAAAGGTAAAGAACTCTTTTCCTACCTCAAGAATATGTCAGTCACGTTTTATGAACAACAGTTTCCCAGGGAAGGCTAACATTTTTATACTTTTATTACTTTTATTATTTTATTTTATTACAACAATCATGTTTCCTGATTGATTTAAGTGTGTCCTTTTAATAGAGTTAGCACACTGCCACACAGGTTCCCTATAAACTGGGGTTAAACAATTAATGCCGTTTAAATAACGAGGATCTTGACGAATTCAAGAATGAAATTAAATAAAAACAATAAACAAAGGTCACAAGTATTAAAGAGTGGAAACAATGAGATATCCCACAGGGCGAGAAATTATGGCTTGACAATCTACCGACAAACCCCAATGTCAGTCATTGTGTGAAGCATCATAAACTTGCACACTTTTTTAATATGCAGGATATTAGGTGAATCATAAGTTTATAAACCAGAGACAAACATGATTATTCATGACGTCAAGTGAAATACAGGTACGTACAGACAGTTTGGTGATTCATGTATTTATTTCAAAGGTTTGTACACTACTTATCCCTAAGTCATTTTAAAATGTTTTCTTAGTCTTTTGGCCCCATTACACGTTTTGCACTTTTAGTGAGATTATTTAGTTTATTATTTAGTATTCAGTTTCCTTTAGTCCTTTGGCAGTATTGACACCATTACATATATGTGACCGGCTCTGTCACTTTGGGTAATTCATCGGGAATATCAAAATTGAGATTTTTAGTGTTTTGAATTCTCTAGGATTTCAGCTTTAAAATGATATACAACTTGATAAGTATGAGTTTCTTGAAGGCTAGAAAAATGCAAATTAATAACATAGACCAGAGCCCCGTGAATTGTCAAACAACGGAGAAAATCGCTTCTAAATTTTTGCATCCATTCAGAAAAGCATTCTCACACACCGAGCGAGAAGTTGAACGGTTCGCTTTCACATTTCCGCTCGTAATCGATCAGCAAACAAAATAATGCATGCACAGTTATACTGTTATTCATCGGCCAATCAGCAACGCTTTCGCCTGTATTACGTAATTGTACAAAGCCTCAGCCCTAAGTCTCAGTTGATCGACAAACTAGCCCACGTGCCGCCCTTTGATGTGCATGTATTACAACCGCGGTGTATTATGTATGTACGTACCGCCATAAACCACCGCATCATATTCACCGTACCGCTGCTGTACCACCGGTAGACAAAAGAAAAGCGCAGTTTGATACCGTATGATATGGTACGCTGCACACGCACACTGCACACTTGCGTCATGCCCAGCGCGATTCAATGCGGTACCCATAGAATTATATACAAACCAACCACTCGTTTACTATACAGTAAGTTAAATGCCGCGCACGCTTCCCGGAAATGTACAACACACGGACAATACAACTCCATTCAGGTTAGTCTGATCAATCACTGTACAGCTACAGTGCTTTCCTCTTGCAGCTCGCTGCGGCGGTACGGTCGAATCACACATACATAGCTGGCGCGTTCGTTTCACAATCGATCATGATCAGCCAGCGCGGATTGACTGAGTTTCTGGTCGTAACCGAAATGAAGGTTGCTTAGAAAAATCATTATTTACGGCATAAAAAAATCGAATAAGGACCTGAAATTTTCAGAGAATGTAGATGAAACATTTAAGTATCAAATCCCATAAAGTAAAAAATTTCAGCCAAAGACAATATTTTATGATTTTGAGGCTCTAAGTACTAAAGACCAATCGCGACTTTATACCCATTCTCTGGGAGCCGGTCTCATATTTTGTGGCACTTAAAGTGAGATTGTACGGTTATGACGTCCTTATTAAAGTTCCTCAGTCCTTTGCCACTATTATATATTTTGCACTTTAAGTGAGATTGTACAATTTTGACACCTTATTTAAAGTTTCCTTTGGCATCACATCACATTCTGTATTACAGTGAGATTGTGACGCCCTTTTACAATTTTCCTCAGTCTTTACTCTTTTGGCATCATTACGCCATCAGCACTTCTAGTGGGATTGTACAGTTTTGACGCCCTATTTTATCAAATTTCCTTTATAGTCCGTTGGCATCAAAACACATTCTGTACTTTTAGTGAGATTATCTCGTCACCTGAACCCATCCCAGAAATCACATCAGATTTTAAGCTCTAATAAATTTGGTGATTGATTTTTAAAGTTACTAGGTAAAATATGTCGTTGGGTTCAAATGTACACTGTATGTGCAATAACTGTACATGTAGTAGGATGGGTGGTTCACGTATCACTTTAATTGCCTGTGACTGCAGACTGTGAGAATTTCATTTCGAACGGATTATAGTTTTGGCAAAGATACAAGAGAAAGATGAAATTAACCAAAAATAAAAAGAACACTGGCTCTGTGAACCATAAAATGTACCTGTTCACATAATGTCATGAACATTTCCATATGCTAATAGTTTGATTAAAAACTGTTGTAATTTTTCCCAAAATGTGTATTTCAAGGTCACAGACAAACGACTACTGATAAATTACATCCAAGATATTGGTTTTGCAATATGTCCTACCGCAATGTTACCAAGTACAGTCAAACCTGTCTAAGTTACAGAACCTGTCTATAGATATCACCTGTCTACAGTGGCCACTTTTCTTATTGCCCTGTGTTGGTTCACCATACAGAGGCTTGAGTGCATCTTTAATTTTTACTTTGTATCACATGCATTCTCCAAGTCCAAGTTTAACTCTGGCTATTTCCAACTTGGTCCTTACTGGCTTAACACAGACATTTGCCTTATTTGGCAGAGGATTTGAAAATGGATGTTGGTGGGTTGAAGGCACTTTGCCCAGAGGAAGGTGTTAGACAAGGCAGCAGCGGTTATCCACAATCCCGTTTCCCCTACAAGAAAGGGCAGGTTCTAATAAATCCTTAAGCCTGCGTCACAAATGCAACGGACCCCGGCCGAATTTATAGATCACCAGACAGTCGCCGAATTTCAAATCCGCCAGGGAGTCGACCGTATATTCCGTTTGAAATCTACCCCGTCACATATTGGACGGGGCTCGGGCGAACCCTATGGACATTAGTCATTATAAATCAGGCGCCCGTCAGTAAACAAAAGAAGTCAAACGATAATCGCTGAATTTGGGAGCAGGTTTCGGTGCCCTGCGAACGTCGGCCGACTCCTAAAAAACGCGGCGGAGCCCGTAGTTATCGAGCAGACACCGGCCGTATTCCTGGCGAAAATGTCCTTTTGAGCTCGCAGAGAAGTCGGGCGGGCTCCGTTTTGGAAATGTGACGGCCCCTTTACAAATCCATCAAGATAATCTACCTTAATAGAATAAAGCATTTGTATATATACAAGATAATAAAAGAAATAGCAAAAAATATATACACATTGATATATTTTGTTCTTGTTTGAAGACGATTTGATGTAATATCTGGCTAAACTGTGATGACTCAACTTTATGACGGGCTGGGTACAAAATTTGAGATGATAAAAACTCTTCTTTTTTTTAAGGACAGAGAAAAAGTACATTAATTATAGGTTATAAGTGTCATTTAGTTATGCAAGAACTGCAAATGTTTAACCTTGGCTTTTTTGTTTTGTTTCATTTTAGGGAGTACACAGACAAAGTAAAACATTAGTATTACAATATACTGCCCCAATCATAAGAGCAACTGTTGGAAACCTATCACTTTGATGGGAAATGAAAGGGAAAAGTCTTCATGATTTTCTGACAATGCAACACAAAATAACAAAGTAAAGAACCATTGAGTAAATTTGCTAGCACAAGACTCACAAGTCAGCTATATTACATCACCTTGTCTATTTAAAAAAAAAGAGAAAACAAATAAAGTTAATGCCCCTATCATAAGAGCAACTGTTGGAAACCTATCACTTTGCCTGGAAATGAAAGGGAAAAGGTCTTCATGATTTCTTGTGAAAGCAAAACGAAATAATAAAGTAAAGAAGTACTGATGAGAGTTCACATTTGTCTTTTCTTTCGGGACAAAGACAATATAGAACAAAGCAGTATGAAGCTCTTATCAAACAGGTGTCCCTAACCAATCACTATATATGAGGAAAACGAGAGGGAAAGGGTCTAACTCTGTGATTTTCTGAAGTCATTTCACAACAATATGTAATGAATAAAAGTACTTTCTTTGTTGGGG
Source organism: Echinarachnius parma (assembly GCA_037951105.1). NCBI lineage: Eukaryota > Metazoa > Echinodermata > Echinoidea > Clypeasteroida > Echinarachniidae > Echinarachnius > Echinarachnius parma. The sequence continues at coordinate 79,682 of JBAMJV010008530.1, forward strand.
AGGGAAAGATGAGACTGAACAAAAGTAAAAAAATTGATCCTATCAAGAGACAACTGTTTCACACCAATCACTTTATTGGGAAATGTGAGGAAAAAAGTCTTTGTGATATTTTCTATCTGAAGACTAGTTCAGCAAAATAACATGAGTCACAAAAATGACATGTCACATTTGAGGTTGAGGGTATAAAGCTGAATTAGAAGGGGACCTGGAGAAATAGAACTTAACCTGTCCACTCCTAAACTTTGAAATGTGAATAGAGTTAATTCCTTGACTACAGGAACAGGGTGGATTGTGTACAAAGTCTATGGAGATTTTAGGATCTCGAAGGGAGTGGGTTAAATCATTGCCTACTGCATGAACATATTGCTATTCCCATATGGGGTTTACACGTATGCTTGAAAACATACTAGTACATGTACCTTTCATGTTTTAATGGCCCAAAATATTGATTGGATCCCCAAACAAGAAAAACACGAAGAACAAAGTTATGTTTGATTACCCAGTCAGCCAAGACAAATTGGCATAGTGCATGGTTTGTGCAAAGTTGCATTTTATTCACAACTTGCAATCAATCGCAATGTACTACTGTTGCATTCAATCAACACATCGCGATAGATCGCGACTCACATTTTCAAGCATTATGATCCTGAACACTTTACTCTAGTGTTAAATCTTCCAGGGCTTGACAGAACTCTAAATCTTTTGGCTTTAGAAAAACAGTCTTTGCCAAAACATGACGCGACACCACAATTTAGGTCAGCCTGCTAACAAGCCAGGAGGGAGAGTGAAACAATGTTACCTTGAACTAGAAAATATCATTAAAGAGGGGCAATGCAGGCAAACTAGATTTTATCTAAACAACTAACATGATAAATAAGGATACCATAATTAAATTGTATTAGAAAATAGCACAAGAATGCTGTCAACTTCTTATCCACTATAAGAAAAAAAGGCAAATGTAGTACATTATAAGAATATGTTAATTGTATTACTCTTTAAAACAGAAACAGGTTAGAAGTTAATTTTGGATACACGTATGACGTTGCAATATAGTAAGGCAGTGGTATGCTGTTAAATATTGAACTTAAAAAAATAAGAGGAGATGCCAAGTTGTAATGATTTTGATATAAAACTAATGAGGACAGAATAATTTGTTTACTGTTTCGACAGACGACTGCATGGATTTGGGTAAAATGCTTAATTTAGATGCAATGACTTTGCAATGCTGAAGGGCAGTGATATTGTGTGTTCTTGAACTTGAAAGGAAAGAGGCACAAAATAATTGCGTTATCCCACCTAAACAAGAACAAAGTTAAGAAGAGAAAATTTAGAATTCCCTAAACTAGAGTGAGTCAATAGAGGGCGCTCTTACCGAGATCTCCTGCAGAAAGACCTTCATGTTACCCCACTCTCTCTCCAAGAACTCGTTCATAAACTTCATGTAGTTTTCCTTCGTTCCAAATCTGAAAAACAACAACAAAGAGTTTAACAATTTTGTTTGGATGTACTGACATTTGCTCTGGCAACAATTATTGCTCCCAAATATATATTTTTTATAGACCAACAAGATTTCCAAGCCTCTTTGGAAAACAAACCATAACCCATGACATTTGTTCCCATAGCAATTAACACTTTTATTTGTCATAAACCCCAACACATATTTCTCACTGTAACTGAGTTTAAAAGTAACCGAACCCCCAACTCTTTTCTAAAACTTGACCATGACTTAAAGGGACTTAGTAACATTGTCCAAATCCTCAAAATAAAATTGTAATTCTAGCGGTTCCTTTATACCTTGTTGTATTCGTATTAACAATAAAATCATGGGACAGCTTTCGGTTTTTCAAATTTCCCTTTCATTACAAAGATATGTATGATTGAAGTATTTAGATAAGAAAATCTCCGGGCGAGATTTTCATCCCTGTACAAAGTGAATGCAGTGAGTTGGTGAATATCACCCAATATCACTTTGCATTTTCGCTCATTACTTGGCCATACATTGTCCATTTGACCTGAAATTTTCACACAATACCCTGAGGACATATGAGATAACAACAGTATACATTGCATCAACCATTCATCAGTTTTTGCACATCTCAACAAAGTTACTAGATCCCTTTAAACTTTTCCTACAACAATAACGTGGCAATATCGCAAGAGCAAATGGTGCGTTATCAATCTGAATTAAATAAAGCATTGTCGGTCTGATTAAATTTGATTTTTACCAAATGATGTGTCTAATAATTTAAGATGATAAAATCCAGTGGCAAAGCGTGGTAGGACTGATTGGAGACCGGGAGCATGAAAATCATCGGGGGGGGGGGGGGGGGGGAGGGGGGGCATACTCTACATATTTCAGCATTTTTGAAACTATTCAGAGAGGGGGCACATATTAAATGTCTTATCTTGGGGCAAATCCACATTGTGCTGGACCTGTAGTAAAGAAGAAACAAAATGACTACTTACCTAGTGAAATTGGCAAGAGCTTGGACCGTCTTTGCGATGAGCGTGAGACACCGCGATGTTTTCTCGTTGGGGTACTCCTGAATCAACTCAAAGAGACTGGGTGACATGATGGCCGGACACAGAAACCGGAGGAAGATGCAGCCACTGGAATAAACAAACACATTACAAATTTAAACATAGGAGTTAGTCAAAATGGCTATTAACCCATTGAGTAAGTTCTAGAAGTTCAACTCAAATAAGGTTTGGCCAAATGATTACTGATGATAAAAACAAAACAAACAAAACACAAAAAACAGAAAACAAACAAGAATTTTAATACACAACAGAATAAGGAGGTCTCACTTTACAATGATTTGAGTGATTGGCAACTAAGTCTTAAAATAAAAAAAATGATACATGAACATTTACCGTTTTTATTACTAGACACTCCTTTAGGATTTCGGATGGGGGGGGGGGGGGGGGGTGGTGGGGCGGGGCATTCTACATTTTCAAATGGGTCTACAGATATATTTTATGACATGTGAGACAGAGATCGCGTGTGAAAGAAAACAGCTCCTCATAAATTTCTAGCAGATGATGCCAAGGGTTGAAAAGAAAAACAAGGCTAATGGATGTTGGGGTGCTAGAATTTCACATATCACTAACGGAAAACAGTAATTTATATGCACATGAGGGTAGAAACAAACACATAGCCTTCCCTATTAAACCGAGTTGCTGATAAATCCCAGGGTATGAAAGAAATCAAGGGTAACAGTTCACACATTTTCAGTGTGCAGCTTTCTTGAACTCAATCTCTGTACAGTTCATTATCAGGGATTCTGAATATTTCTTTTTTTTTACATAATGTAATTTTGATTTCCCTTGTGTGAAACTGATGGGATTATTGACTTTCGTTACTTGATTCCTTTCCTGATGCGTTTTGTTCAGGCTTTATCCTCGTTGATGCGTTTGGCTAAGTACTGCTGCAACTAGTTGCAATTGGCGCGCATGTCCCGACAGGAAACAATTTCCCCCTTTTCATTTTACCAAAATATCTTGCCTTTTATACAAAGTTTTTTTTATTTACCTGGTGAGTTTGGTGCAGACTTCGTCCCCGTTGATGCGTTCATGGAAACGCCCTTGCAACGAGTTGAAAACGGCACGCAGATCGGACGGGAACGCCGCGGACGAGTTGAGGATCTTACAACACGCCATCTCGCACAGGACGGTCAGATTCTCCTGCTGTTGGGCGAGGGCGCCCCCTGCCGTGGCGGTCATCTTGGATGGGTCCACCTCGCAGTCGTCGTTGGTCATGTACAGGTACTGGACAAAGTCGCCGAGCGTGTCTTGTAGGTACTGGGAGAAGAATGACAATAATCATAGTATTAATATTACCATCATTTGCAAAAGTTTAAGACCACCTGGGAATTTGTGGGTATTTCAATAATTTGGAATGCATTCTTTTGTCTCATTGAATGATTACAAAACATGTTTACTACAGAGGTCAGTAGCACAAGAGTAATGGTTTAAGCCCATATGAATGAGAGTTTTTGCCAAGGCAGGTCAAGTATGTCTGAAAAATAAAAATGTTTAACTTTGTTTTTTCTTTGAGTTATTGCATTTTGGAAGGGTGGTCTTAAACTTTTGCAAATGATGGTATATTAAGTTTGAGCCACCCAGCTTTAAAAAGCAGAAATAATCGTAGCATTTATCTGTTAAACTATACAAACAGGAGTAGAGAGAGCGAGCATAGGAACAAGAGATAGAAAATAAAACTACATAAATTGGGAGAGTTTGTAGAAGTAGTGGACACAGTCATATTAGACTAACTCTCTAATTATAGTACATGTCAGATCTAAATTCAATATGCATGCTTCAATTCTGAGAAATATTGGAGAATTAACGGCAGGCCCTCTTTGACTCCCATTAAAATGATCCAGTGTAATTTTCTTGACGGATAATTCTGTTTTCGGTCATCGGCATGGAGATCTGCTTCTTTTTATGTTTTGTTGTGTCCTTTGTTTTTGTTTTTTAGTTGATAAAGATTCTGCTAGTTTTGAACATTCAAGCCTTTGTTTTACTTCTATGCATAATAAAGATTATATGTGACCTTACACCACAAAACGACCGTTATGTCGCTCAGATAATTTCTCTGTTATTAGCTAAAATAATCAAATTTGGTTAAAAATATGAGATTTAGGACTTTTGTATTTCCTGAATGAAGGTATCTTAATCTACCTTCTGTGAAATTTTGATCATCAGAAATCAATTTTAAATATGTTTTTTCACTGAATAACAATTATCAGATTACAGCGCTTGAATGGACGCCAATCTTTGAAGTGGCCAGTTTCTCCCTTGTTTTAAATCTGCTTCAGCCATTTTCCAAATCTTTGGCACTCATGTTCAGAGTGTTTGGCTTGTCTGAATATGACAATTTATATACCATTTATAAAGGTAATGACTTCTACTGTTATGTCATGTGAAAATCAGCATAATCATTTCCCCAGACTTATTGGTCGTTTTGTGGTGTAAGGTCACATATATAGATAGATTTGAGGTGTTTTGTTTTACCTTTCCTCCGATGAGCTTCATGTATGCTTCCATGGACTTGGTGGCCATCGTGTTCGCTCTGAAGACGAGGCTTTCATCTTCTGCAAAGTGAAAACAATAGGTAGGAAACAAAATTAGTTGATCAAACAAAGAAAATAATTAAGCATACATGTAGATACAATATGATATTCATATTATAACTATTTTGCAATAACTCTTTACACTTTCCCTTAAAGGGATCTAGTAACTTTGTTGACATGTTCAAAAAGTGATGAATGGTTGATGCAATGTATATTGTTGTTATCTCATATGTCCACAGGGTATTGTGTGAAAATTTCAAGTCAAATGGACATTGTATGGCCAAGTAATGAGCGAAAATGCAAAGTGATATTCAGTAACTCACTGCACTCACTTTGTACACGGAAGAAAAACTCGCCCAGAGTTTTTCTTATCTGAATACTTCAATCATACATATCTTTGTAACGAAAGGGAAATTTGAAAAACCGAAACCTGTCCCGTGATTTTATTGTTAATACGAATACAACAAGGTATAAGGGAACCGCTAGAATTAAAATTTTATTTTGAGGATTTGGACAATGTTACTAAGTCCCTTTAACATTTTAACCTGTTCAGGATGATTTGAACAGTTTTGAAATTGACAGTTTTACAGTACATGAATTTGCTTAGGAAATATTTCATGTTCCATTTATTTAGTGTCGTGCCATACATGTTTATTAAGTAACAAGCCTTATTTTTCTTTGAAGTGTATCTTGATTGTGAAACCTGTTAATCTCTGATTACTTCTGCCTTTCAATTCAATTTGTGAGCAATTAATTAGCCCTAAACTTCATGTTCATATATACATGTACATGTAGTTAATAATTAGCTTGGGCTCAACTAATTAAGCTATCCTCTATGTACACGAATCAACATTTCTATTGCACATTTTTAAAAACCTTCATTTGCCTTGCTGACATAGTTAATAATTAGCTATAAAATGTAAGGGCAGTCAGGCTACCATGCACATGCATGAACATTTCACTTGAATTTGAAGCTTTTCATTGGGCACCTCACCCTACCCTACAAGTAGTTTTAGGTCCAAAACTGAAGAATAAGAGGCATCACAAAATTACTACTGCTTTTCTGTTTCCTACATCACTTTAGATGAGGAAGTCCTTAATGATGGATCTTTTGTAAAGTCTTTGGGTCCTGGGCTAAAATGATCAAGACCTGCGATTGGGACAGGGTCTAAATAGGGAACTGACAACTGGTATCTTTGTACCTACAGAAGTGTTTTTTTCCCCTCACAGATGCTTTATAATTTCTCATCATCATCTCTGGCAGTGGAGGATCTTCATCAGCAACATGGCAACCTCCTCTTTCATCCTTACCAAATTTCATTGATAAAGGCTAGTAATGTAGACCTAAATCCCTTATCTTTTTTGGGATAATATTTCTGTTGATATTTCTAGGGCCTGCAAATGTTCTGACATAGGACCGTCTACATCTTTTTTTCTTTTAGGAACAGAGGAAAGACGACTTACTTAGGCTTTCGGTCTCCTTCATCACCATCTCGGTGAGGAAGTCCTTAGCGGTGCCGAGGCAGTGGAGGATCTTCATCAGCGACGTGGCAACCTCCTCTTTCGTCCTCACTCCAATGTCTTGCTCCAACCTCCGGCAGAGTTCGACTGAGTGCTCCTTCAAGTACTAAAGATACAAAGAGAATATTGGAATTTGCTGATTATTTGAAGATTGAAGGTGGCAGATTAATAAGGAGACAAAAAAAGAAGAACAAATGTTCTTATTTTATGACGACTTAAGGCATGTGCCCTTGTGATATTTGTATATTACAATACAGAAGTCATCACCAATCATGACTATGTGGATTAACCAACTGAAAAGGAGAATAAAATAGATTAATTTGTTCTTTCTTTAAACAGAAGATTAACCAAATGCAATGGTGTCATCACCTGCTAGTATAACACTTGCGTTCATGTAATACAATTACTTAATTTGGTATCAACTATAAAGAAGTCTGGTCTTGTTATGATGATGCATATCAAACCATCCAAAGAAAGAGCTAAAATAGGAATGTGTGTCTTATCAAACAACAAATACATGTAGATGTGTGGAGTATATTTCATGATGAAATAAAGACATCACTTTATAAGATTATAACATGTGTTCTTGTAATACAATTTACTCAATTTGGTAAAGAAGTCGGGTCATATTATATGACAATGCATTTTAAACCACTGGCATGGAGAGATACAAAAAAAGAAATAATAAAATCAAGAATTGTTCCAACAAAAGAGAGATATTTCTCTCTCAAACAAAAGAGGAGTGAGTGTGGGGGATATTCCAGCTGCCGCCCTGTGACAGGTGATTTCCTTTGATTTCCCTTTTCTCACATAAGATGTAGTTCTTCTGTTGTAGAGCCCACCTCAGGAGTCTAATTTTGGCAACATTACACACAAAGCCTTAATGCCACACGCAACAGAAGTGTTTTTCTTTGCTAGATAATATCATCAATTAATTCATCATTCTCTTTCAATAAAGCAAAACAAAACAACACCACCAATAAATGAATAATAGTTTCTGATGGCTGCACAAGATTTCAAAAGTGGGGGAAAATCAGGAGACAAGGCCTAATTTGTAAGGTGGAAACCCACAAAATGTTGTGCAAGCTAAAGAAATCAAATTCTATTTGGGGTAAAAATTGAGGGGTGGGGGTGGGGGTAAGGCCTACAACCAGGGGACAAATACCCCTACCCCAATGCCACACCCCTGGTGCTGTCAAAATTAGTTGTTTCAAGATTAAACCTTGCACATCACGCAAGTTATTTTGGCAACATTGCCCACTAGTCTTGCCACGTGTGCCAGAAGCATTTTCACCGATAATAACGTAAAATGACTTTGATTTCTTTCCTTTTAATTTCTCACAGGGGCAAAGCATACAACCGGGGGGGGGGGGCAAATACCCCCACCCCTGCCATATTTGGGGTCGTTTCAAGATTAAAACCTGTACACTGCTCATAACAAATGCTATTTTGGCAACATTACGCACTCGTCTTGCCACATGTTCCAGAAGCATTTTAAACTGGATAATACCATTCCGTCAAATGGAATTTATTTCTTTCCTTTTTAATTCTCACAAGGGCAGGTCTTCCCAAAGAGAGACAGCCGTTTCAGCGGTTTGGACGTGAGAGGAAATCTGTGTGAGCTTTTTGTCCTGCTACAACGATTTCCTGATCGTGTCCCGCAAGCATCCGAGGCGGCAACATTCAGATTATATGTGGAATGATGTGAAAATTAATTTTAAAGGAATTTGAAGGCTTTTGTAAAGAATCTTTAACCTTTCCCCATAGATTGATGTGGGTGGTTTTAACCCCAAAATACAATTTTAGATCAATGATAAAAATACGGCTCAGAATATTTTAATGATGAATATTCAGGTGTGTTCAACATTATTTCAATAAAACCTAGAATCTTTATAGAACTCTGCTGATAACCTTAATTGTCTATGAATTTTACATACAAGTTTTGAATTTGAGTGTGCCAAAACTAGACTGTTCCTTTAAAATGTACATGTAACAAAAGATTAAATAAATCACAGGCAGCTTCACGAGAGTGATTTGTTTTGTATCTAATATATTGCTTTATAACGAGATCAATTCCTTAAATCACAAAAAAACGTGAGGGTGTCACCCGGAAAAGACATCAAAATGATTTATGAACATGGGAAATCTCCATTTAAAGGTCAAAGGGACATGTAAAAGAGTGCAATCGCTGAACTTGCAGCATTATAATCCTTAACATTTTTTGTTTTTTGGAAAGAGCAGGGGTGATGAGAATTGGGTTGTGGGTCCAGCACACTGAACATGACTTCAGAGGCGATATATACATGTTAGTTAAAAGTTAAAGTACTTCCCGTGCCAATTTTGGCACATAAGGCAGCGCCTATCTCTGATTCATTAATAGATAATCTCAATAAATTTATCCTGGGGCTGGTTAGAGACGATTCTCACCTGGGCTAAGTCTGAGTACTGACTTATGGGTAGAATGGAGATGTTTTGGTAGCGAGCTTTTATCCTCACAGATGGGATATCCCCTCGGAAGTTGATAGGACTGGATATGCGGTACCTAGAAAGTGAACAAAAGTACAAGAGAATTGTGAATTATTAATTTATGATGATTAACGTTGTAATCGTTTGATAACACATTTATATAATTATGCTGTGCAATCAATAATTCTTGAAAATCAACAAAAATACTAAATTCTAATCAATTAATTCATGAATAATGGAAATTAAATTGAGAAATTATGGACTACATGATCCAAGTGTAATGGGGAAAGGACTAATATGAGTACTTATAATTAGTTATCACTCAACTGAACTGGCAGGAATATATTCCTTGAAATAATTGATGTGCCTGCAAAGGCAGCTCAGCTACAGCCAGGGAAAAACAAATCAAATAAACCGTATGGTATGATGTGCCTTGTTATCAAATTTCTAGATCGATGGCGCAATATAAATGCTGGAATATTATTATTATTATTTTAATAGTAACAGAAAAATACAAATGATAACTTACCAACTCTCTACAGTGGATTTGCTGTTGACCATGTTGATAGGTATAGATACTAGACCTGAGTGAGAGACGTTGGAAAAGGGAAATTCCATCACGACGTGCCAAACAATTGAACAATTAAACAAATATATATAATCCTTCACTAAAATCACATTAAAATATACAGCTCCTTTTAAAAACTCTTTAAAAAATATTTATTGAATGATTCTGTAAAAAAAGAAAATCTTCACTAACATCACATGTTTGCAAACAGTTCCTTTGGAAACCCCATTGATGAAATAACAAGTGAGAACAATTCGCATTCAATTATGAATCTCTTTCTAAATCCCTACTGAACAGGCGAGTGGCATATGACAATCAGCTAAAAGAAAGTAATAAATAAAATAACTAATTCAGAAAATTCTCATGCCCCTGCACACATAAAATGACAAAAGAGCATTTGAATAGAGTTTTCCCTTTCTGATTTATTAACAGGTGAATGGCATATGACAACACGCCAAGCAAAACAAGAAAATGCATTTATATTGATTTTATTGAGGCTGTGTCCTCCGAATGCACTTGACAAACTGTTTTTGTTGAATAATCATGCAAAACTGATTCGACACGTTCACGCTTCATAAACTGATACAAAAAAAAGAAGATGGCAAAATTCTACCATTACTGACCATTGCTTTCTTACTATAAAAAGCACACCCACAACAAAGATGTCTATACATGCACCATCTATGGATAATAATGCATGGATTTCCACAACATATATACTTATTCTTGAAAACAATTATGAACTGATCTTTATCATTTCTGCACAAGTGAATATATAAATAATAGTGGCCCAAAGTTTGTTTCTTTCTGGTCAGTGCTAACCATATCCTAGACCCTAATGTTGAACCCTACGTAGGACTCAACACTATCACTTGCCCGCTTGCCCAGGGCAAGTAACATTTCATAGATTGTCTAGTTTGCTTGCCCGATCGGGCAACTAAATAATTCTTCAACTACAAGAGAGCAATGTAATTCATGTGTGTAAATATCATCTAGAAGTAATTGGGCAAGTAAATTATATATTGGGGCAAATAAAATGCCGAAATTCATGATTTTTCTAGCCCTAATGGGCCAGTAGAGGCTTGTGACTTACCTATGTAGTTCTTATCTCTCCTCTTCTTCTTGTCAATCTCTTTATATACATGTACATTGACTGCTTCTACTGCTGGCAAGCATCTGGAATAAAGAAAAAAGAGAAAATACAATAATAATAATAATAATAACAATAACAATAACAATAACAATAATAATAATAATAACAATAATAATAATAATAATAATAATAATAATAATAATAATATTGCAATTTTTTTGTTGCAATTTGCTAGCTCCATGTATCAATTAATTGTACAGTTTTTACTTTTGTATTATATTAATTGTAAATATCTATTAATTTGTATTATAAGTCTTTACTTATATTTAACAACTGAATCAATTGACAATAAAAGCATTTCGTTTTAATATCACAATTAATATTTTGTATTTAACAGGCTCACTTACTCATGTGATATGTGTATCAATAATCTCAAATAGAAATTTCTACCTGTTCAACTGATGAATACAATCATAAACATTCAAGGACGAATAACATATTATACAGTGTAATAAACAGTATTATATATTATGATGATATGGAAATATTTGTATGAAGCCCACATTCAGACATGTGCTACTTCTACTACCATCAACAAATAATGATCATACCTAATAAACAATTATAATCCACTCAAAACATAAAGTAATAATACCCTTTTCATTCATTTAAAAAGTCATAATCATACTTAATAGGCAAATATAATCCACTCAAAAGTAATATACCTGGAAATAAAACAAATAGTTCACCTTGAACTATAATAGATAAATACATCTTTAATACACCTGTATTTATACAAAGGTAAATATTTCTAATAAGAACAAATTATTTCAGTATAATTGTGAATGGGTTACCAATATGTCTGTTAAAGTTACATACAAATTTAATAGTTCGTTCAAAAAGCAGGAGGGGAGAATTTCATGCTCCAATGATGACAAAAACATTATAATCTTCTTAACTGCGTAAATCCAGATTAGAAAGAATTAGCTGACCTAAAGCAGGAAATCATATTATAAGAGCAAAAAACATTTTTGTTCGCTTGATTCCTTTCCTTCCAAAATAAGTTGAAATTGAAAATTACATTGAAAATTCTAACACAAACATTGAGATTGCATGAAGACAGAGAGAGAGGAAATTGATAAAATTAACAAATAACGGGCTTAATTTGATTTTGCACAAAATATTTAAAATGGTTAATATTGATCTGTTCTCTACTAATTCACGCAAACCCCATAGAGTTAATACAGGGCACACCAGGTTCCCATAGGTGATGGGTTAAGCATGCAGGGACTTCTATTTGGTTGCTGAGAAATCATCATCTTGTCATGAGGATGACTCAACGCTAGTGCACCTGTAAAGCTGGCCACTCTAAACGATCCAACCGCCAGTTCCAATTTGAAAATTACCCACAGCACTTTCCCCCCTATTACTCAGAACATGGAGGTACTAGGTGGGACCTCCTTGCTCAGAACTATCGTAGATATCTCAGAATCCCAGCTACTAAGAACTACAACATCTCAGAATATTTTATTGAACAGTCAGGAAATTCCAAGCAGAGCGTCTCAGTGTTACCCCCAAAAACCCACGCCTTTGTTGATTGAATCCTGCCAATATTTAGATGGCTGCTGCAAGCATTTCAGTACTTATAATTATTATAATAATAATATTAACATAAATGTTTGAAGGATTCAAATGACAAAAGAGATATTTTGTGGTAGCTACATGTAGGGTTCGATTCCTGGTATTAACTAAGCCTATTTTTCTTTGCTCATTTTGTAATCATTTAAAATATTTCCAGTCAGTTTCCTTTATGTTTGAACTCAGAGATATTTGGTGGTAACTGCACTACATTTATTATACATTTGTAATGATATAATAATATATGATATATAATATATAATATATATATATGATATAACAATAAAAATGAACTTTTACAGTGCTTACACTGATTTATATCTACAAAATCTACATTGCGCTATACATACTATCTCCGAATTGAGATGCACTCTCGTAAGATATACAAAGAACTATAAGAGAAGACCAACTTTAAATGAACCCTTTTAGTAATTATAAAGGGAATCAAGGAAAACCAAGGAGATAGATGCCCAGACTTTGTGCCACATTCTCAAATTACCCGTTTCCTTCAAATGTGTAAATCCCGGCAAAACCCAAATCTTGCTAACTTAATGTTGTCCTTCGCAGGTTCTTAGGGTTCTGTGTCAGCATCACAAAGGGAAATATGACTCTACGCACACACAATGCAAGTTCTGCAAAGCCGTCTATCCCCCCCTTTAGGAGCATTAATCCATGCCCCAAGGAAGTTTATGAAACTACCCCCCCCCCCCTCACCAGTACCATCATGAAACTAGAAATTGCGCGCTCGGCGGGTCGCGCAGCCGAGCACATGTATCCCCCGAACCAATTGCATTGCACTTTTGTGGGTTGTAATATTGTGAACTGAACAAGTTTGGTGGTGTACGTTGTTCTACTAGGCTGGCAGTAGCCTTTGGGCAAGGCCTCGCGCGCTGTTTGTCCTCCGAGCAGGGTCTGATTAATAGACAAGGCGATGTGCGCTTACAGCAGTGATCGCTGGACTGAGCCGCGTCAGCGGCGAGGCCTTTGCTAACTTGGAGAGTCATTCCTTGTGTCTTGTGCACTGTGCATGCCCAGGCAAGTCGAAGAGGATATTGGTGCCGAGTGATCTTGATGTTCTGGAATGTAAACTGTTCAGTAGTTGGATCGGACAAGAACTCGGACCTGTAGAGCGTTCACATGGTAATCTTAACTATTTCTTTATATCATGGTTATCATGGTTACCATGGCAACCAGGACTCCGCCCCACACCAAAATCAATAGGCTTCATCCTCTTTCCTTAATACACCTTCATACCAAATTAGAAAATGATCAGACAAGAACTCGGATCTATAGAGCGTTCACAAGGTAATCTTAACTATTTCTTTATATCATGGTTACCATGGCAACCAGGACTCCGCCCCACACCAAAATCAAAAGGCTTCATCCTCTTTCCTTAATACACCTTCATACCAAATTAGAAAATGATCGGACAAGAACTCGGACCTGTAGAGCGTTCACAAGGTAATCTTAACTATTTCTTTATATCATGGTTACCATGGCAACCAGGACTCCGCCCCACACCAAAATCAATAGGCTTCATCCTCTTTCCTTAAGACACCTTCATACCAAATTAGAAAATGATCGGACAAGAACTCGGACCTGTAGAGCGTTCACAAGGTAATCTTAACTATTTCTTTATATCATGGTTACCATGGCAACCAGGACTCCGCCCCACACCAAAATCTAAAGGCTTCATCCTCTTTCCTTAAGACACCTTCATACCAAATTAGAAAATGATCAGACAAGAACTCGGACCTGTAGAGCGTTCACAAGGTAATATTAACTATTTATTTATATCATGGTTACCATGGCAACCAGGACTGCGCCCCACACCAAAATCAATAGGCTTCATCCTCTTTCCTTAATACACCTTCATACCAAATTAGAAAATGATCGGACAAGAACTCGGACCTGTACAGCGTTCACAAGGTAATCTTAACTATTTCTTTATATCATGGTTACCATGGCAACCAGGGCTCCGCCCCACACCAAAATCAATAGGCTTCATCCTCTTTCCTTAATACACCTTCATACCAAATTAGAAAATGATCGGACAAGAACTCGGACCTGTAGAGCGTTCACAAGGTAATCTTAACTATTTCTTTATATCATGGTTACCATGGCAACCAGGACTCCGCCCCACACCAAAATCAATAGGCTTCATCCTCTTTCCTTAATACACCTTCATACCAAATTAGAAAATGATCGGACAAGAACTCGGACCTGTAGAGCGTTCACAAGGTAATCTTAACTATTTCTTTATATCATGGTTACCATGGCAACCAGGACTCCGCCCCACACCAAAATCAATAGGCTTCATCCTCTTTCCTTAATACACCTTCATACCAAATTAAAAAATGATCGGACAAGAACTCGGACCTGTAGAGCGTTCACAAGGTAATCTTAACTATTTCTTTATATCATGGTTACCATGGCAACCAGGACTCCGCCCCACACCAAAATCAATAGGCTTCATCCTCTTTCCTTAATACACCTTCATACCAAATTAGAAAATGATCGGACAAGAACTCGGACCTGTAGAGCGTTCACAAGAAAATCTCTGCGGCGGACGCGGCGGCGGCGGCGGCGGCGGCGGCGCGACGAGGCCAAATCCATAGTATCCCCCGAAGTGGTTCGGGGGATACAATAAGAATGAGATGTTAAATGTGCCAGTTTAGTGAGGTGCCTGTATAGTGTATCCATTTAACCCATTGAAAAAAAGGTTGCCGTTATTTTAATCAAGGTGTTGGGAGATGGAGGCAAAATTAAACAATCAAACAAAGTTTAGCTGCTTAATCCATCGCTCCCCCAGTCCAACGTAGGCAATAAGGTCCAATTAGCTGTAGTAATTTTCTCTCCAGGAGACAGACAGCACGTGAAACAGTGTCACCTTGTTATGTTACGCTTCCGACGTCCTCCAATTTCAACCATCTCTGGGTTCGTCATTCTATCTCAAAATTGGAGCAATTAGTGGGAGATTTAATAAGGCCGAGCCCTGATTTAGGCAACTCCAAGATTGAACTTATTATGAGCAGGTTTCAGCCCTCTGTACAGTACCACAGTTAAAAAACAAGATAACATTATACCCTTATGACTATCCAGTGGATAATACAAAAATAAAAAAAACTTCAATTTTCAACCTGAAAATACAGGTGGAAAATTATTACTTAGGAATATTTCATTTTCTTAGAACTGCTCTTCCCATTTGAGTAAAAAGTCTCTTTAACTTATCAGCTAACATGATTCATAAGCTCTTCTTAATATTGACAATTAAGTTATGGAATGTTGTTGGATACTTATCAATGAAAAGGAACAGAAGTAATTATGTACTCATTACAAACGGTATATATAGGACTGGACCTCTTTAAATCATTGTCACAACCAGAAATACAACTAATTGCAGAGGTTGTAGACAATTATAGTCTTGACAATGGGTTGCGAAAGCAAACCAATTAAGCTGCTCAGGTTAATAATTAAATCTGATCCATTTTCTTCTTCCCTCTCTTTAACCTATCGACTACTAGAACCTGGTGTCTTATACATCTAAGATGGATATTCAAATTTCTAGCGAGGATTGGGTTCAAAAGAAAGTGTTATCCATTGACCTGAAAGTCAATTTTCGGTCAGGAAATTGGTCCCAAATCCCCAGACTGGGTGTGGATTGTTTGAAGGTGGCGTACACAGTAACCCTTTTCATACCTTGAGTTTTCTGTAACATAAAAATCACTAAATGAATATGTATTCATAATTCATGTCATAACTTAGTCTCGTAACAAGAGTCCTAGAGATAAAAATAGACATAAAAACGAGGATGATTTCGTCATTACACTTTTCACTATCATCGTTAAGACAATAAATTGTTGAAAATCAGAGCCCTTCTTTAGAAAATTTCCAAATTTACATTACAGTAGGTGGCAGAAAATTTGTTATTTTTATCCCATTAAAGGCCTTCTAGCACTGAAAGCATTTAAATAGAACTTTAAATATTTATAGGTTCTTTGAGGTCATTTAACAAAATACAAACAAAAGACAGAATATTCTAAAAAAGCACTCACAGTGTTACTGTTTTATTTTCCCAATTATTTATTTATTAATTTTTGTCTAAAAAATAAAACGGTTAATATTATCCAGGGACTGGTTCTAAAGAATGTTTTTAATATAATCATTGATGGATAATGACATTCACTTCCAAATATGGAAACAAACAATTCTTTAGTTGCCTGGCGATGGCATTTTGTTTGATCCTGTGGGAGGAATGTGGGGGAGATCTCTCTGGATCAGTGGTGCTGAAAATGGAGAAATAGCTCAAATTCCTAGTTTAATATAATTCAAAATAGCTCTTTCAAGGTACATTTTACAAAAAAGAAGAGTATCCTACAATAATGATTTGCAGTGGGATATCAAGGGTGCATAGGTGGGTGGGGGGGGGGGGGGGGGGGGGGGGGGGGGGGGGGAGGATGGCATGGAGGTTTATCAAATCATCAAGTTCAGGGTGCTGCTTTGGTCTTCAGAAGGGGCATGCCATACAACTCTAGTTCCTGCCAAATGTTATTTATAAATAAAGCAACAAATTCAATTTTACTTGACTTTTGGTCAAGACAGCCCCCCCCCCCCACCTTTCCAGTCATCAGATTCCCTTTTGCCCCAACTCTCTGTCCCCTGACTGACTGTTTTGACAATGAATATGCTAACCCCCCCCCCCCCCCCACCCCCCCCTCCCCCATCCTTTAGTGATCTGAACAATGGAAATTGGGTTTCAACCCGATTCAGGGGGAGGATATTTTCCACTTTTCCTTTTTTAAACTCTTTCCATTTTGGAGATATGACAAATTAAAGGTGGATTTTACATTTCTTACACAGAAATTTTGTCTTTTCTTTTCTGCTTGTCAGCCTGTATGGGGGCTGCTGCTGCCCATTTTGTTGTTGTTGTTCTGTTTTGCCCAATGACGTACATGTTGGTTGAGGAAAGTGCACCGAGATACGCTCGTTGCTAAATTTAAACATCTCACAGGAAAGTTTTCATTTGCGAGACAAGACACATGTAAGGCCCGCTGCCAACAAAGACAGAGTAATCGAAGGAGTCCGACGAATTAGCGAAAGGAAATGGGGTGGATTTTTGTTTGTAGGAGTTTGTAGAAATGGGGCCTCGTTTTTGGGGGAAGTTTTTATAGCGTAGGAGGGAAACGCACTCGACTTGTTTTTCTTTTAATTTCGGCCAAAATGACAAACTGCAAAATCACTGTCATAGTGGACATATATTACAAAGAGTGACATTTATAAATGAAAAGATTATTCGGGGCTCTGTACTTTTATAGTCATGAAATTAGGAAAGTTAATAGTTTCCAGTCAAGTAGAGCAAGCCTTAATATTATTAGGGAAGTGTTTGTATTAATGTTTCCCTTAATCAATAACAATAATGTTTCAGAGAGTGCTGCTCATTTTTATTTCATGACCAATCGCGAACTGGGTATGCCATGTATTAAATCGACAGGATGGCAAAATCCCTAACTGGTTAATTCCTATAATATAAAACAAATTAAAGCAACATTTTCCTCTTATGTTATAAATTATAAGGGAGCATGTATTTTTTCTATATATACAAATTAAAACCTCATTTTCCCTGCGAGGTTAGCATTACTTTACTAGTTATCTTTACACTCTAAAAAGATCAGCAGTTTGCCTGTATAGATATGTATATCATCCACATGAATGCAATAAATAGAGTTTATGATTATCAATCATATTAGGCGCTATATAAATCGAAACATCTTCGAGCCCATAACACCATTCTCAGAAAGCATTACTTTGTTATCGTGACACTTGCTATCTAAACACATTAAAACAAAGTCAGCAGTGACCAATTTGAATGAATTACTGTTAATCCCTTAACGACCTGCTCGGATCCCTCACAAACTATCCTGGGCGGTGCACAGGAAATAATCAATTGGCGGGTTCACATCCTTCTACCCGCTACTGACTGATTAGCTCTACTGGCTACAGAGAGCGATTTCTCTTTTCACATCAACCATCCAGATTAAGCAGTGGCGGTAGCATGGTCA
The DNA here is from genome assembly GCA_037951105.1 of Echinarachnius parma. Classification (NCBI taxonomy): domain Eukaryota; kingdom Metazoa; phylum Echinodermata; class Echinoidea; order Clypeasteroida; family Echinarachniidae; genus Echinarachnius; species Echinarachnius parma. The sequence goes on from JBAMJV010008530.1 coordinate 98,102, forward strand.
GACTAATTGGGTAGGGGCACACTTCATGTATTGCTTTGTTTAAAACAAATTGTCCCCTTATGTTTTTTTTATTGTCCCTCCCGCCCCCCCCCCCTCCCCCCCCCCCCCCCACGTAGCTACGGCATTGAGATTAAGCGCACTACATAACACTGAGTGAGCCAGTGTTGTATTTCGCACCGTGCCCAAGGGCGTTCGCGCAAAATGTTTACAAGATGGCATTCCGTGTCTGATTTACGAATGCAAACCACCTCTAACAAATTTCTATACCCCTTTTGTTCTCTCTCCCCCCCCCCCCCCCCCCCCCCCCCCCCCCCCCTCTTCTCTGGTGTCTTGTTTTAGATTCATCAACAAAGGAGCGATGCCCAGAAATTGCGCTCTCCTTCATTACCAGGCTGATCTGTGCTGATTTCCTCTGATTTCTGCTATAGATTGGGACAGCCCATTCCAGTAATTGGGAGAAAGCTTAGAGACCCTTTCAATCCCTTCCAGGATATATCTACAAAAATCTGGTATCTTGATTTATATGGACCATTGGAAAACTCCCCATTACTTCAAAACAAACCATGGGACAAAAACAATGCATATTTCAATGTACTGTCCGTCCCTGGTATGCAATTTAAGCTGCTTTTAAATATATCTGGACCATATTTGTTTGCACATTTATAGATATTATAAACAAAGATCGACAAAGATGCTTAGACCATGCTCTCAGGCTGGGGTCAAATATGAAGAATGCATGTTCTAACAAAATCGAATCATCTTTAATTGGTTAATGGATAAGGAAAGGAGGGAACTACTTCAGTTCTAGATGATCATACAAAATGCAACGTCCTTGCCAAACTTGCCAAGGACGTTGCATTTTGTATGATCATCTAGATTGCGTTTAGCCTACTGTTAACACTGCAGGCTTGTTTCTATGGAGAAATTCATTTAATTCATTGATTCAATCATGATTTAATTGATTTATTCCATCCAAGAAATAGCATAACTTATAACAGAATAGGCATCGTGTCAAATTCAAAACGCCATGATTCAATCATGATTTAATTGATTTATTCCACCCACGACTTTGAGAATGAAATAGCATAACTCATAACAGAATGGGCATCGTATCAAATTCAAAACGCCCTCCAATGGGAAAGAGACTGTACAAGAAGACTAGGAGCCCTATCTCTGCAATTACCACAATTTATTTACCCTATTTTAAGATATACAGTGTACGTCATGCTCCCCGCCATTTGTCCTAAATTATCTAGGGGCCCTAACTCAGCAACCAAATCAGTCCACTTCCTGATAACCGTCTTCCTACTACCAGTACAATTTGTTTGCAATGGTTCCGGGGTTGGACCGATAGGTCGGTCACTAGCATATATATTCAAATGTAATTGTGTTTGCTGACCTGGAGACAAATGACAAACTATTCAATTTACTTGTTGCGTTACTTGAGGAGGAATCCACCTCGCCTTGTTATTCTATTTTATTAGATATTACACTGTACAGCGTACGTCACACTCCCCACGAATTGTCCTAAATTATCTAGGGGCCCAACTCAGCAACCAAATCAGTCCACCTCCTGATAAATTTCTTCCTAGTACCTTTAATTTGTATGGTTCCAAGGATGGATAAATGATAAAACATAGGGGATAAAGTGATGGGTCTCTTACTTGAATGAGAACTGTTCGCCCCAGAAGACCATGTCGTTGCGGTTCTTGGGCGTCGTCCTGGCATAGAGACTGTCGTCTAGACATATCTCACAGAAGTACCTGCAATTATTAACAAAAGATTGGCAACAAAAGTCAGAAAATTATATTCTTATTATCATTATTGATGTTACTACAATAGAGGAAGATACTGAAATAAGAGACAGATTTCACACAAGTACCTGCGGATATTAATGAAAGGTTGACAAAAAAAGGACAGAAAATTATATTCTTATTATCATTATTGATGTAACTACAATAGATACTGAAATAATCATGAAAATTACACAACATATATAATAGTCAGTATCTTGGTAATTTGGGGGTGATAATGGGCACAGAGTGTTGTCACAACAGATATCGGAGAACTATAGGTATGTACCTGCAAGAAATAATTACAAAATAATCAGCAAATAATTGTGCAGATAAAACTTATTGATAAATGAAAAAATAAAGCAAGGTAATATATAATATTGATGTAAAAGACAATTTCTGCCAAAGAAAATAGTCTGAATAGTTTTTTAACAAATAAATATGTATAGAAGGGGTATTTACACAAATTGTACACGATTAAATCACTGAGTTATGGTTTATACATACACACAATGAGCACTAGCTGTTTAATACATAATTTTGAGGGGGGAAATATAGTACAATCCTATAAGGTGGAAATCTAAAAAAATATAGTATATTATTTCAACTTGGGTAACGTTGATCCACGCACTGGCATTGTGACGATGCAAACAAAACCACATACAGTAAAACCTGTGTATAGTGACCACCCAAGGGAAACAAGAAAAGTGGCCACTGTAGACAGGTGACCTTTATAGACAGGTTCCACAACACTATTTTCCTCTGCAGGGGAACACTTTTGGTGGCCACTATAGGCAGGTTGGCTGCTATAGACAGGTGGCCGCTAAGACAGGTTTGACTGTACATGTATTTTGTGTGAAATATAAATTTTCAATATGTATGCATATGATATAGCACGATCATGGATAGCAACTCATATGGCAAAAATTATTTTTTGGGGGAAATGGCTGTCATATCTATCATTTGCAAATCAAATATCAAAAGCTTAAACCATATTGATACATGTACATCATGGATTAATATGATAGAGCTATATTTCAAAAAATATCTTTGAGAAATTAGCAAAGCAACACGGAAATGTGAAATAGTATATAACATTCAGGGCCAAATGCTTCAGTTCTTTTGTTCAATATTATACAAAGTGTCAGATTATTATATGTAATTATGCATATATTTGTCATACATGTTTACAAAGAGGGAGTTTTCTTTTCTATTCATACAAATGGACTCATATACACGTAGCCCATAGTATTTGTATTATTTCCAAAATGGTTAATATGTCAAAAATGGCTGTTTATCATTGAACATATATCATTTATAAAAACATTCTTTAAGTTTGTCCTTGGAACAATGGCATCTGAACATTTGGTTTTCTTAATTCTGTACTTCTCCCAGGTCCTTTGTTTTTACACAAGGGGCATTCCCAAGACATGTATGTTGAAATTAACAAGCTGATTGCAATGTGTGGTATGCGGGCAATGTACACATGGTGAGTCATTGCTTACAATTGCAGTATAATGTTATGCACCTAAATTTTATATGTGCTAAGAGCTGTAAGCAGTACATATGCCATCAAAATGCAGTTATACATGTAGGTGGGGAGCTATAAAGGGAGTGTAGCCCCTACTCCCAAGAGCTTTGAAACCAATATTCAGACAAAAATTATGTGATGGTTAGGCAAAATCGGTACAATTTTGGGACAACATCATCCAATTAATGAACGAAATGATCTGATTTGGAGGCAATTATCTATATTTCGAAAAATCATCTTAATTTGAAAATAATCACAGCATTTTTGGGGCCATATCACAGAATTTTGGCAACTTTATGGTACTATCTGCAATTTATGATAATCAGGAAAAAGGTCTTGTGCCTCCTTGTCAAAATTTCATAAAATAACCTACTACTTCATTATGAACATAGTCCAACCAAGGAGCATAATGTTACAGCATGTCAGATGATGATGATCATAGCACATTTTGCCCAGTGAGGAAGAGAAAGGTGCCAAGTCTCAAATTGTAATTTTGAGATAATCATGTTTAAAGTTTGGGAGTCTCGTAAATAAAACCAATTTTAATAGCTCTCTTTTATTTTTGTTAAATATTAAACAAATTATAAAAAATACTTTTCTGAAAAGTTGGCTTAAAAAAAAGAGAAGGCTCCAACCTACAAAATGGTTACAGGACTCAATTTAACCAGAAATTGACTTAATGCCCTTTTAACTTTCCCCTGACTATTTCTATCTAATGGTGGCAGGAACATAATGGATAACAACAACAACACTCTGACATTGACATACTTGGTAGACATTGCACTTCCTATTGAACTCGTTAATTTCCTCCTAACCTTTACAGATAAAGAAAGGATATCTACATTAAACTGATATGATTGATTTCAAGTCTAATATAAATACTACATGTAACTAAACCATAACATGTCTGAAAAGGGTCAAAGTTTTTTATTTACAACTAGCTTTTATTGCAAAATATGGCAAACAACTATACTTTTACTAATTTCTCAAACACACTATCTAGGTGTGGTATTCAAATGGGTGGTCTACTCTATTATATATTTATTCTACAATACTTCTATTTCTAATCGATACATGTAAATATTAGCTCCAGGTAGATACAATATTAGTATGCAATTTAGTACATTCAGTACATACTAACATATATCCACATAGTGAATCTATCCATTGCATGACAAATGAACACAATTCAATTGTACATCCCATTTCAAATACAAATATACAAAATGACCTATGAATATTTAGATATGAATACAATAGAATATAATAGGTGCATAATAACCAATCACACTGGAGTATACATGTACATCACAAAGAAAATATACAAATATGTACATATATGTGTAGAACATCTTTCACCACAAGCTATATATACACGTTTGGTACACAAGGGTAAAAAACCATTCTCTTGTACACAAATTAACCCATTCAAGACTAATTGATTAATTTCGGTATATACTCTGTACATATATTCTATAGACCACAGACCAAGTATTTTCGGGACCAGTAGCCCATTTCATAAAAACACTTGCAATTGTTGTAAGTGTCCAATTATTGTAACTACCATGGCAACAGCTGTAATGCTCCATGCTGATTGGCTGTTTACCCGCTAGTTACAATAACTGGACACTTTCAACAATATTACAAGTGTTTTATGAAATGGGCTACAGCTCTGAATGGGTTAACAGTATAATGTGCAAAATATCAGTTCATTTGTGCAACCACTTAAATATATTGTACTTGAATTGCCAAAGTTGTTAATTAATCGCATGTGCATCAAACTGAACGAGGGCTTTTGAAACAAAACTGGTGATGTCTTTATGGTGTAGCAGCTAGGGCGCATGCACAATAGCTGTGAGATGTTATAATCTGTATATACCCTAAAATATTGTCACATCTTTTTAAATAAAAGAAATTATTTGCTGATACTTCTTCCTCTATGTGCCTTTGAAACAAAAAGGGCAACATCTCATAATGGTGTGGTAGGGTGCATGCACAATAGCTGTGAAATATAACGTGCCTACCCCAAAATATTGTCTCATCTTTGTAACAAAATACTTTTCCTTTTGATACCTTTTTATTTATAAGCCTTATTTGAGAACTAGACAAAATTGTAACCCTTTGTTCATAGATAACAAATTGCCATGCATGGGATGCTAGTGTGCCCACAACATAACACTGTGCCAGCGTGTATTTCACACCGTGAACAAGATGTTCCGGGCCACCAACTTTCATTGATCCTAAATTCTACTGGCCCGTTCGGGAAACCAATTTTAACAGAAATTGTTATGTTTTTCTTTGTTTGGGGCCACCAGATTAGGTTCCGGGCCACTCAAAGTTGAACATTCTTGTTTTTACTTGCACGACTGGGCCACAAGGCAAAAAGGTGAATTTCTAGCATTGCGTTCACACACAAGATGGCACATCTTAATTTCCATTCTGAACCATCTTCAAACAAATTCTGACACTTGATCGACAAAATGAATCATGGAATATCTATAAAACAATTTGTTTTCTCCAAAGACGCATTGAGACAATATGTTAGGGTAAGACAATAAATGGATGGATATAATTGCATGATACACATATGAATGCAGTGAAAAGACATTTGGTATATGTTCCAACTATATAACTATATATGTACACTATGATGTGCAATGACAACATTAAAACAACATATTTTTACTTACTCTCTTCCATCCCAACTGTAGCATCAAGTTCAAATTTCAAAATTTGAAAATGAATGAAGAAATGAAAGATTTGTTTTAATGAGGAAGGTTTACCCAAAATACCCATAACAAATATCTATGCAAGTACATGTATATAGTCTACAAATTATACATCTAGCATAGGAGAGGTAATAAACCCTTTTCCACTCATAACGATGTAATCTCTATAGAGATGACTTTTTCTGTAAAGATGTAATCATATGTTTGGCATCATTTGGCATGAGGAGAAACTATCATATTAAATCTAAGGCATTTGGGGTCAAGTAATAATCTTATTCAATTCTATTTGATCTATAATCAAGCAAAAACATTATAACTAATTTTCCTTGATTGTGCAGTAAAGAACTGAAAAATGCAAGAAAGACTTCCCATGCGTGAGAGGAAAATAATTTCCAGGTTCATTCATTCTCAAAATCAACTCATTTTTAAATAATGTCTAGAAAAGTGCAAAGGAAATATTTTTCCAATTGTTGATGCATGAATTCAATGGTAAACTTTTAATCTTTATTAGAGACAGAGTGAAAATAGTTTGTTCAAGTTTTTGAGAAAATTACTTGCTTCTCCATACTTATTTGAGGAAAACAAACATTGGGAAAGAATTAGAAAATAAGTTTTTAGCAGACTTACTTTTTCTTTTGAGGAATATTCTTGGCCTCAACAACCCAGATGTTGAGTGTGGAGTCCACTCTCCTCCTCTCATCCTTGTCTGGGTAATGTGCGCTCAAGATGCTGTAGAAAGATACAAATAAGTACATCATAAATTAAAATTGTTGATAATCACATAACTACAAACCCAACAAGATTTATTCTGTTGAGTGTGGAGTCTTCTCTCAACCATTCATCCTTGTCTGGATGCTGTGAGGAAAAATAATAATACAAACAACAGGGTAGGAAATGCACGGGGGCCGAGGGCGATTTTGCCCCCTAATTTTCAAAATAGCCCCTTGAAATCAGTAGGTAGCCCCTAAAATTACCATAGGGTATTAATTATGTGAACATTTTCTGGATATCCATTAGATTGGAAAAGTAGCCCCCTAAAATAAAAAATGTATTCCTGCATTGGGGCACACAGGATGCTGTGAGAAAAAATATAATAATACAAACAATCATCAGTGAGTATTTTAACAATCTAAATAAGTAAAAGATTACAAGAAATATCAAGAACTTATTAATGATGATGGTAAAAGTGACATTTGTGACAAAGATAATGACCAGAGATCTTTAAAAAATAGAAAGCTGAAAGTAACTAGTCCAACTCATTAACATTTCAGTATGGGAAACCTGTTATACTATGTATCATCTCTATGGGAATCAATGGGGACTCAGGCCAACTTAGCCCCCCAAATGACAGAAAAGTTCACGAATATCACAAAAGAGACCCCCCCCCCCCCAATACACACACAGTTTAATGTATAACCAACTTGTGGGCGCTATTTACAAGCAGCCTTGAATATGGTTTATCATTTACTACTGATGAGAATTATTTTCTTTTTAATAGGCATTTTGTAGGTATTCAAGCAGATTAAACTGAATTGCTACATCACCTTAGAAAACTATATAAATTGGAAATGAGATCTTGACAGGAGTGTAAAGGTGTTATTCCAAGAAATTGAGGTCATTCAATTCTTAGTTCTGACATTGAACTGATCCTGGTCATCCGATCACCTTGCTTAATGCATCACCATGAAACTATGTGGACTTGGCCTTCCACCATGGAGTGATAAAAACACATCTTTAAACCCTTTCATCCTCAGTGTCAAGTTCATGCATGATAAAGTCACTGGATATTTATACACTCCATGAGGCTCTGGATACAGTGGCGAAGCCAGGAATTTTGCAGGTGAGGGGGGGGGGGGGGGGGGCTCCAACCTGTAAGCCCGTAATTGAAGCTGCTTTGGGTCTACCTTAGGGCATCTGGGGGGATCCAGGGAGCAGAGCCCCCTGAAGCTTTTAGATTTTAGCCATTCAAAGCCCCAAATCAATACTACAGGCTAACAAAGAGATGAACAAAAAAGCTTGATAGGAAGGGGGGGGGGGGGGGCGGGGCTCCTGGGCTCGAGCCTCCCCCGCCTCCCCCCCAGGTTCCGGATAAGAAAAGGTTAAGCTCCTGAATGTAAGCTGAGACATTCATTCAGACCGTCACTATCCCTATTACATTACTTCTGATCATCAATCATGATTATCTTGGGGCCCTGTAGCTACATGTAGAGTTTATTCAGGTGGAAATATAGCTAGCCTTTTGTCAAGGCTCCCCACACATCTTCTGGGGACAAGTTCGGACATGGGAAGTTATGATATTGAAACATTAAGGAAAGGTAGCCTTGAGTCAAGGCACCTGCAACTTCTTCGAACAAAGTGGATGAAGCCGCAGGCCGAGAGTCTTTTGTTAAGTTTTGGTTACAAAGACGTAAACAAAATAAATTACAAGTCATTTGACTCGGAGCCAAATGTTCATCTAGCAACTTGCAGGTAAAAGATATTTTGTTAAAGTTATGAAATGGGAAGTTATGGTGTTGCAACATAAAATACTCAGTATTTACATTCTCGTCAACACCTTATGTTATGGTCAGTTGAAGTCATGTCACAACAGTAACAAATTAGCTTTTGACTCAGAGCCAAATCCCAAATGTCCATAATATAAACAGCAACTTGCCAGTTAAAGGCATATTTTGACACTGTGATACGGGAAGTTATGGGGTTGCAACATTTAATACTTTTAACTTAGTCAACACATTACATGTATGTTTTGGTCAGTTACTTTACAAGTGTACATCCCCAACAGTAACAGAATAGCTTCTACAAACTGTAGCTTCCCCACAGTCAGATTGGCAACATCCCTTCTGTCCTGAGCAGTCTCAGGTGAATTGTTATCTTGGTAATAAACACCTTTTCCCATTCCTGAACTTCCCCACCACTTTGTAGATTGCAATCCAAAACATTGAACGTAAAATATACACAAAGCATAGCCAGAATTAATTATGACAACCCCATGGGGAAAGCTACCCATTCCCTTCAAGATTTTGAAATTCCCATATACTTTGTACATAGCCCACTCGGTTCCCGTAAGCAACGAAATGGTTAACAAAAAGTGAAAATATAACTATTTATTTCTCTGTCCCCCATGAAGGGGTGGTGCGGGGGTGGGGTTGAGCAGTATATTTATAATTTCAAATTAAACCTTGGCTCTGTTTTAGAAAACAGTTATTTTTCTCATTTCCCCTTGAGGGGGGAGGGTGGTTGTGTAGAAAGGGATTCTCTACCTTGCAACCCCTCAAACTATCTTGCTAAAAATACTGCAAAATATACATGTTTTAGATATGCATTTTTTATGTTTGCACCCCCTCCCCGCCCTCCTCTTTACGTCTTTGTACCCTAACCATCCTGAAAATTAGTCTCCACCCGATCCCCCCCCCCTAAAAGTGTCCCCAAAGTTTCTAGAGTCTAGAGATAACTGCATAAGTATGCAAATATATCACATTGTCATATAACTATCATTGACGCCAACACAAGGATTACGAGTCTGTTTTGGGTTGAAGTTATTTTGATAAAGATCATCCATAATACATAATTGCCCATAATCACTCTCTGTTTTTGAATGATGGTATTTAGATAACAACATCCATAATTTGTAATTACCCACTTTCGCTTTCCCATCAGGGGCAATTAGATCAGTCTCATGCCCCCATTGAAGCTTTGGAATGCATCCCATCTTAAAGGAATCTAGTAACATTGTCAAAATCCACAAAACTAATACTTAGAACTCTAGGGGGTCCTTACATAACTTGTTGTATTTGTATTACAAATAGAAATATGGGGCAGGTTTCAATTTTCCAAATTTCTCTTTTCGTTATAAACATATTCATGATTGAAGTGTTCTAATTTAAATTCTCTAGTGGATAATTTCGACTGTGTACAAAGTCAGTGCAGTCAGTTAGCAAATACCACTTCAGATTTTTCGCTCATTACTCAGTCATATGACATTAATTTACCGTGAAATTTGTGCACATTACTCAGGTGACATATATCAGATCACACATTATATCGATCATTTTTTGCACATGTCAACAAAGTTACTAGATCCCTTTAAATGTATTTTGACTTCTTGTGTCGTTAACCTTCCCAACCTGATTTACCCAAGTGATTTATTTTTCTTGCACAATTCTATGGAGCGGTTTCACATCCTCCTGAGCGGGACTTCCTACAATCACCTTGCCAAGTTCTCTCCATTTTAACTCTTTGGAGATTACTTAATTTTGCTACAAGATTTGTAACACAATGTGTGTATTAAAAAGACCTATGATTGTAAAATTGAAACAATCATATCTTCGCCATTATTATTGACCAATTTGTTAGAACAAAGCATGAAATGAAAGCTTGTGATGAGGCCTTTGTAATGGTATGATTTTTACCTGACAAGTGCCGGGTTTTGCTATAGCCGGTCACATTTGTTCATGGACCCAAGTTGCAAGGTTGAGCAGTTTAATTATTAACATGGAAGGATAAAACATGGCGTTTCATCCAAGTCTTGTGAAGTATAGGAAAGAAAATGTGCTCCAACTACATACTTCCACGCAAACAAAATCAGATTACATTTGTTTTCACCCTTTAAAAAGGAAGATTAACATCAAGATAATATACTTATTTGGTTTAATCCGGCTACATATGATTCTGATGATTAGATAAAACATATTCCATAAAATAGATTGCAATTTCCCAAATACAAGACAAACCAGGTTCCATAGCCAATGGGTTAAGGGCAGCAATGCAATCTCTTCCAATCAGTCTACACTACAAACTTCCACAAACAATATCAGATTACATTTTTCTCACCTTTAAAAAAAACCAAAGATTCCTATCACAATAAAAACAATTCCTAAATTGGTTGACCTCCATGTGCCTTTGATAATTACAAACAGATACAATTCTGATGAAGTGGCACAAATTCTGTACCACAAGGAAATGTGCCTCATTACCTCGGAAACTCAGAAATTAATCTCCAGTTTCAAGAGCAGAAAACTTTGTTGGACAGTGCCAAACTTGTACCCTTCCTTAATATTTGGTCAAGAAGATGATTTTGCTTTAATTAATGTGGAAGCCTTTGTATTTGAAAATACACACCATATGCAATAACGGTTATTACTAGTCTTTCTTTTAAAGAAAATATAATTTTGAAGATCTAAATTTTCAACAAGAATACGGCAAAAAAACCCATTATGATCTATATATCCAAAGGGCTAATCAAACGCTCTTACTCTCCGTAGATGTGATACAATCATTTAAAATTTGCTAAAGAAACAATCTGTCGACTAAGCACAACAATTATCCAGGGTTGATATGGTAATTTGCTTATTATCTTTTGATCACTCTGTCAGCCACTCATGAAAGAGATTGTGAAAATTTGGATATTAAGAAGAACTGTTAAAATTGCTCAGCGTTAATTGCCTTTTCCACCCCACATTGTGGGAGAGTGAAAGATTCAATTTGTTGAGAAAGCGGCAGAAGGACGCATATCATGACTTAGTCTGCACTAATTCTGATATCGTTAATGACCTGTTTGTCCTTTCTTAATAACCCATGAATTAACGCATTGGGGTTCCCAATTGCCCCCTTTAAAGGGATCTAGTAACTTTGTTGACATGTGCAAAAAGTGATGAATGGTTGATGCAATGTATATTATTGTTATCTCATATGTCCACAGGGTATTGTGTGAAAATTTCAAGTCAAATGGACATTGCATGGCCAAGTAATGAGCGAAAATGAAAGTGATATTCAATAACTCACTGCACTCACTTTGTACACAGAAGAAAAACTCGCCCGGAGTTTTTCTTATCTGAATACTTCGATCGTACATATCTTTGTAACGAAAGGGAAATTTGAAAAACCGAAACCTGTCCCATGATTTTATTGTTAATACAAATACAACAAGGTATGAGGTAACCGCTAGAATGAAAAATTTATTTTGAGGATTTGGACAATGTTACTTAGTCCCTTTAATTACTTGATCCAGTAGCTGAAAATCTACAGCTATTAAAGATTCAACGAGGTCAAGCAAAGTTCAATGAACCCATTCCAGCAACTTGTTGTTGTTGTTGTTGTTATTATTGTTGTTTTGTGTTTGTTCTACCTGTTGAGTATATTTCTGGCTTGGGTCTATCGAGAAAGTGTGTTTATACTGCAATAGCATTTTGGCTCAAATGAGTCTAACTTCTTGTTACTAAAATAATAATAATAACAATAATAATAATGCATTTATATAGCGCATTTTCCATCTCAAATGTTCAAAAGTGACATAAAACTTATGAATATGAATGTTTATCTTCTTCAATTACTACAATCAATGCTTGGTAGTGTATTTTCCTTATTTTGAGTAGTAGCAAAATGTTACCTTTCGATCCATTTATCTCTCTCGCTGGCCGACCGACACGAGTAGTACTTGCTTCCCAGCGAGGTCTTGATCTGAAAGCAGTGGTCCTGGCCAAGGATGCTGGAGTGCAGCGGCCGGACGACGAGGTCGTTGCCTTCCAGGTCGATGACGTCCAGGCTGCCCTGGGTGCCGATGTTGAGGGACTCGTGCGACCGTGACGTCTTCATCTGAGACCCAAACATGTTGGGACTGGATAGAGATAATAGAAAATTGAGAACAGTTAGTTTGAATTAACTAGAGTAGTTTTAAATACATTGTAAACCACTTAGAGATGATAATCAATCATATAATTACGTGCTATATAAAGTCGAGTATATTATTAATTATTATTACAAGTGCCTTGGTTTCGCAACATAACTGCAAGATTGCAAGTAATTAAAGGGTACCACCACCCAAAAATAATATTCTTATTTAATAAAGAAAGGTAACATCTTTAGTATTCCATCAACAAGTTCACAAAAATATGTTTCCAGAAAAAATATATAATTGGAAAACGCATCACCATTCTAAAGCATGCGTTCATGTGGTCTGAATTGCGAAGACTAATGTGGGCAGAGCGAACGAATCGCCCGGGAATCTATTGTCTACAAACGTACGCGTGAATAGCATTGGCGCACTCACAAATGGTTGGCCCGTATGGAACCAGGAAATAGTAGTGGTGGAAATTAATTGCTTTGTTTATGAATTACACAACCCTTTGCAAAATGTTGGGTATCTATTTGATATCACAAAACGGTACCAAAACATATAATATTGTGTTGTTCTTTGCCTGGTGGTCCCCTTTAATAAGAAATAACTAGCAAGTATAGAAGAAAATATCAAGGCTGAAATGGGTGGCTGGTTTGAGGAAATAGAGAGCCTCAAAATAAGGTTTGGACTGGACAAATTTTGCAATCAGGACGTTCATTTATAACGATGGCATAGTGGCATACTATATAAATTCATAATCATGGAAACAAAATCATAAATCATGAAAACGAAAAGAAGTTAAAAATAGCACAGAGAGTTTGAACAACTTTGTCAATTATTGCAAAACCAATTTGATCAAGGACTGTACAGTAAATCATTAGTGTAGGATATACTAACGGTATCTCAAGTACTGATGCGCAATCTAGGATCCTCATTTTACGGCCGGCGGCGAGTGCAATTGGTATTGACAATTAACATCAACAAGACAAGAAGAAGAAGAAGAAAATGAAGGAGACGAATCTCTTGTTCAACCTAAACCCTCTTTTTAAATAGTGAGGCTTCAAACAGAATAGTAATATTCAGTCAGTGTGTTTTCAGTCACACCCAAAAAAGTACAAGTGATTTCTAAATCCTTCTGTGAAGTACTAGCAGAGAGTCTGCAACTAAAATAGGCAGAACGTTTAGTGGAAGAAGAAGAAGATCTGTTTATATCAGATCTCTGTTTGCTAAAGACACAGCTGGAGAGGCTACCGTACAGAAATTTAACAACATCTACAGTGATGATGAATCAAAGTGTGTGTCATATATTGCACCTCCGTCCCACGTCATGTTAAATATATATACAGTTACTCGGTCGTCCGAGAAAACATTGCAGTCAAAATGAAAGTGATGCCAGTTACTATTTTGGGACTCGATCACTGGATGGTTGGCTTGCACAGTGAGGGAGTGGGCATTGCTATTTCCAAGCAGCGAGTGGCCTACTGATCAGGCTGTTAATTATAGTCTAAAGTGTACATCAGCCTTTCTTGATGAAATGCATGGTCAAAATCTAAACCATGCATTCCTGTTTATTACGTTGCAACATTTAGCCCGCCATGCAATTATACTAACAAAATACTATAAATGCGTTCCACAGAGAGCAGGCTTTTTGAAAACTGAATGGGTTGGGACAGGAATACTAGGTTGTTATTGAATTCAAACATAAAGGAAACTGACTAGAAATATTTTAAATGATTGAAAATGAGCAAAGAAAATCATGTTTAAAAGTTTGAGAGTATACGTTGTAAACTTTAGACACCAGCAATATACTCTGGAACCTGGAACAAGTGGAAAGTTAATTTGAACATCAGAGGGGTGGGGTGTAGCATTAGAATAAAAAATAAAAAAATAAAAAGAAAACTGAAGATATTTGTAACAGAAAATAGCAACTTGGCAGTTGGCAGCCAGGAAAACAGGTAGAGGTTGTAATAAGATTCTGCCAGGAAGAAGACCATGAACTTCATTTTGTGACACCGTTTTAAGAATTTGGGGATGGACCAACCTATCAACTAGTAAATAAACAAATCAACAAAGTCTGGATGAGCAACCTACTAATGGCCAATCACTTTATAACAACCGTTAAGAAGAGCAAATGATAAGTGACATCGTTTCGAAAATTGGCAGATGGACTGCGATGTTAAAAAGTAAATAATCTACAAAGTCTCTATTAGCAACTATCCACCAAAGAACAGGCAATCACTAACAACGCAGATAGTAATGCCAAAGATAAGACAACCTTTATGTTACCTTCAAGAAGAGCAAATGATGGGCAACATCGTCTCATACATTGGCAGATGGACTGCGATGTTAACAAGTAAATAATCTACAAAGTCTGGATGAACAACTATCCACCAAAGAACAGCCAATCACTATTACATCAAAGATAGTAGTGCCAATGATAAGACAACCTTTATGTTACCTTCGAGAAGAGCAAATGATAGGCAACATCGTCTTGAACATTGGCGGATGGACTCTGATGTTAACAAGTAAATAATCTAGAAAGTCTGGATGAACAAATATCCACCAAAGAACAGCCAATCACTAACAACAAAGAAAGTAATGTCAAAGATAAGACAACTTTTATGTTACCTTCAAAAGGAGCAAATGATAGGCAACATCGTTGCAGGTAGACTGCGATATTAACAAGTAAATAATCCTCAAAGTCTGGATGAGCAACTATTAACCAATGAACAGCCAATCACTAATGGCACAGATAGTAGTGCCAATGATCAGACAACCTTCATGCATGTTACCTCCGAGAAGAACAAATGATAGGTGACAGCCGGTATGCCTGCACATTGCAAAGGGGTCGCTTCTCGTTCTCCTATTATTGGGGTTGTCTACTCAGTACTCTCTATATTGAGATACAGATTGCTATCTTTCCTAGAATACATACATGTATGTTAATGTGCCTATTATTTAGATTTTAATCAAATATCAACAAATGAACATCATGTGTATAGCGACCACTCAAGGGAAACAAGAAAATTGGCCACTGGAGACAGGTGACCTTTATAGACAGGTTATTTAACCCTGCTTTTCTCTGCAACTGCAAGTGATCATGCTTTGTGGTCACTATAGGCAGGTTGGCTGCTATAGACAGGTGGCCACTAAGACAGGTTTGACTGTACACGTAGTCCCCCCTAGATCCCTTAATTCTGTGTGCAGGTTTGCTAACATTGCGTACATGTATATCCAATTACGGCAATAAGGAATCCTATTATACGAGAAAAGTATTCTAACAGACGTGTCACAGCATCATATATAAAGCACCAGGTACATGTAATTTGAGAATCAGTAAATTGTAATTTATGAAATAATTGAATGACCTTGGAACTGAACTCCACAAATGCACACTTCATACCACATTGTACATAACCAGTGTACCATGCGTTTGTACTCCACATGCATATATGCACTTCACTGTACATGAAATTCTTTAAATTCCCTGTAAAATTGAACTTTACAAATGCCCTTAACTCGTTCAAGACCATCTAATTTTGATATAACACACATTCACTATAAACTACAGCCCAATCATTTTCTGAACCAGTCCTGAATGGGTTGACTTTACACACGATTCCTGATTCCACTGCAAATTTGAACTTCACAGACACACGCAAGCGCTACTCTCTATATACCCTCAAATTACCCAGTAATGCAATACAGATGGTCCGCAATGAATCAGCCGATAACTACGATCATATCCAATTACTGCGCATAGGTATCCAACCTCGTTATTGTTGGCGGGTAATTAGCCGTGATCCGACCATCGTCGCATCACCTGTTTTTAATCAACTTGAAAGGGAAGAGATGAGATGGGATGGGGGCATGGTCATCTATGGACCCTTCTTATCCTCACAAAACTATGATAATAGTAATCAAAATGTCTTTATTATTATAATTCACGAATTCTATCTTTTACAAGATGTTCAGTTAATGTTCTATCTACCCACAGCAAAATGTGCCATACAATCTTTTCATTGTCAAATGCTCCTTGCCCAACATGGCAACAAGGCCACAAAAAAAAATATTAATGTCAAATTCAAGTTGCCCAAGAGGCAAACCAAAAATAAACAGACTTATTCATGTTTTTCGTTGTTTTTGGATATCGAAATCTGGTCGTAAGTCATTCGGTCATTAGTACTAGTATCAACATTCACAAAACTAGCTGTAGAAAGTGATCTTGCATATTTCTCATTGGAGCATTTATAAGAAAACTATAAAATTATAATGTTCTCTTTGTGAATATGGTCGAAACTGAAGGCATGTACAAGAAATCTAAAACCCAGATTGAAATACCAAATTCTGAATGTGAAACCAAACTACATACATATTGAAAAGTATTTGATTTTCAACATCATGTATTTTTTTCCCTGATTGAAGTGAAAACGAAAACGAACTGAACTTTTCTGAAGTGATATGGCCATGAATTCCAAGACCACACAGGAATTGGACGGGTAAAGATACTGAACAGAAACCTTCATATTCAAATGTATTAAAACTGACATACAGTAGCTCATCTGTAATTGACGATTTATCAAAAACGGGTCATATGTCAGGCAGAATGGAATCCCCTGGTTTTGATGGGGTCACCATAAGGTCACACTTGTGCATTCCTTCAAACCTTTTTTGAAAATATTCAATAAGGCCACCAAAAATTCTTGCAAACTACAGATTTATATTCATTTAAAAGCACACACCTACATACAAATGTATCATATAATTATATCTTTTTCTTCTGATGATTCTGCCCAAGAACAATTCCTTTAATAACGCTCATCACACATCTCTTCTCATGGCTCTTTTATTTTATGGTTTATTTGTTTATATAAAAATCGTAAATTATATACTGTGTATTATTTAATTTACACAGTTACATTTAAAATCAGGACAGAATTGGTGTGCAACATTGGAATTCCAGGCATAATTGAACTTTCTATTGATCTATTATAACAAATATTTAAAAAAGTGGAATATTATGTGCTGAGGACACAATGAGCGATAATTGCTAATTGATAATTGTTAAGTATTGGTCTCATCAAAATTATTTGAAATTGAATGCTGAAAAAACAGAGGTTTTGCACTTTGTTAGTAGGTTTAGGCAATGTCAACAAATTGATAATGTGATTATTGATGAAACCCGTTGTTAATACTGCTTCTAACTCTGTGAGAGACTTGGGCGTTCAATTAGATAAACATCTTGCAATGAACGCACATGTGAATAATGTATGTAAATCTGCCTCACTAGCTTTGTATAAGATATGTACGGTTCGGCAATATTTGTCAAAAGAGGCCACCGAGAGATTGGTTCATGCACACGTGATGTCACAAATTGATTATTGTAATAGTGTGTTGTATGGGCTCCCAGACCTGCAAATCAGCAAGTTGCAAAGAATTCAAAATTCAGCTGCAAGATTGGTTGTTCGAGCCAAAAAACATGAGCATGTAACTCCAATCTTGCAAGAGTTACATTGGCTCCCTGTGAAATTTCGGATTCAATATAAAATTCTTTCTTTAGCATACTTGTCCTTGCAAGGTCAGGGCCCCGAATACCTTAAAAGTTTATTAACAGTATATCGTCCTGCTAGGAATCTGCGCTCCCAGAGTAAGTCCCTCTTACTTTGTCCAATATTTAATACATTATCTTATGGGGCACGTACATTTGCATTTGCAGCAGCAACACTATGGAACACTCTCCCTGAAAGTATAAAACAATTAGACTCTATTGATAAGTTCAGGACTAGTTTAAAAACTCACTTATTTTTGAAGTAATATACGTATATAAATTCATTTTTAATTCTATTATTATTCTACTGTCACTTGTGTTAGACTTCTTTCCTATTTTCCATCTCTTACCTATCTCTGTACTTATCCTTTCATGCTTCCTTCTTATGCGCATAGAGACCCTATTCTAGGCGTGATATGCGCTATACAAGAAACGTTTATTATTATTATTATTATTATTATTGCTAACATTATTTTTTATTATTATAATTACAGTATCTTGAATGATAATTATTAAACAACATAAGGAAGCTAATGAAATGATACATGTACAAGCTTGGGTGCAAGAATATGTTAAATATATACTATTTTTTATGGCAAAACAGTATTATACTTGACACCAGAAAAGGATCTCCAAATATCATTTAGACATTGAACATGCATGCAATAATGACCATAACTGGCAATTAATGTAAGTTAGGTATCAGTATCATTTTCCATATAAAGTCTGCAAGTCAGCCTGCAAAGAATTTGTAATGTCCTTATATTTGAGGTCATGAGGTTATTTGTAGAAGGCATCATTGGTAATCATTATGCTTCTAAACAACAACAACTGATACTGCTACTAGGCTTTATAGAGGTTTTCAACTATTAATTTTTGGTGTTAGTAATACGATATTTAGTTTTGGTTATATTTGGTCCGCTAGGTAGATAAACAAACATAAACAAGCTGCATAGCTACATGTTTACACATAAACCAAAAACAAATGTGTAAGGCCACAAGATAATGAAATAACAACCTCTAAATGCAAGTAATAAGGACATTGCAGGTCAAATAACTAATGTCACATCTGTTCCAAATGTTATGTAACAACAATGTGATATTTTGTTTATGAATTCAAACTTGTGATACCACTACCAAAAAAAGGAAAGAGTCTTGGGTTTGATAGTAAACATGTGATTTGATACATGGTAGTAAAACCAAAGGAGACATAGATAGATAGACCAAATACATTCAGACCAAGCAAACATACAAATATCTGATACATGTGTAAGAAAGACTCAAGGCTATTTACTTGGCCACTTCACTCCTAAAAATACTGTCAGGTCAATAGCTTTTCAGAGAAATAAGCTGGTATTACTGCACCAAACTCAAAGGATTATGCCACTAGACATATAGAATTACTCTTTGTTTTCCACTCCACATGAAATTTGATGAGCTTTAGAAGAAAAAAATAAAGAAAACCTAAAATGGGATTCTGCTAGGATATAGTTTAAATTAACCCATTGCCTACATAAACCTGGTGTACATGTTTTATCTCTATGGGATTTACAATTCATGTTTGTATGAGTGGATGGATGGGGTAACGGTATTGCTAGATTTACCAGCATTTGTTACATGGCGCCATTATTAGAGCAGTTCCTGGCACAAGGGCGCAAGATTGCCCATTTGACACCGCAGTGAACCTTGTATTACAATGGGTTTGGAAATAGGGGTTAACAATATATATGTGTATTACTTGAACATTTCAAAACTATATATCTATTTCTGCTCAAAATCAATTCAGATATAGGTACAATATCCCATCTTGTCAATACTTGTTGAGACAAACATCCAAGTGATCCAATTAAAGAGTTACACATTTATCTGTTTATTTGACGGTTTAAATACATATGGCGTAGTTTTTTCTTTTTTCCTTTGAGATCAACATAAAGTTTCTGTAAGTACTCCATTCTGAGTTTTTGACATAATCTGTTTTTTAAGTACCAAAAAAGTGCAGGAAATATTTAGATGTCCTACTTTTCCTAGATCTATTTGAGGTAATAATCCTACATGGCAATCTTTACATCAAAATTCAGTTCTCTTTGCTTGTTTTGGACCATTTTCAAGCTTACATTACCGATGAAAATACCGATGAAAAAGACCGATGGAATTTCTTATGTAAACAACGGGGAACTCGCAACTTCCCCTCTGTCGCGTTCATAATGCAGGGGAATTTAATCGCCTTTTGCATTCACCGGCCGGAAGTGAAGAATTGTTGATTTAAAAAAAGCCACTAGCCTATACTTTCAATAAATTTGTTAGTGATCCGTTTTAAATATTGTTCTGTTCATCATTTGGTTTTATAAATATATGCTTTATAATAAATATATTATTATAAACGATGTTCATGAATTGAATTTTTGTTTACCTTTATATTCATGCAACATACAAGTAAAACGGGGCCCCTTGGTAGATCAGTTGTTTAACTGAAAGGGCAACCCTGTTGAAATAAAACGTTAATAAATAATAAATAAATAAATAAAACAAATCAATTTATACGTAAACAAAACGTCAACAAAAAACACATGCACGATACTCGAGGTTCACTTTACGCGAGCTATAGCTATGGCGCAGCATAATATTATCGCATGCCGTGTTCCGGAAAAAGCGCGCGTTACACTGCTTTAGCCGGAACAAGAACGACCTTTGACCATTTTCATCGGTATTTTTCACCATTTTAAGCTGACCGTTTCATCGGAGTGACACCGATAGAAAGAGAATTTCTCCTACTCTAAAGTAGGAGAATTTAATCGCCTATTTCTCTTCTTTTCATCGCCTATTCTATCGGCTTTTTTACCTCTGTAGCATTCATGCTGGCCGTTTCATCGGATGCGTCCGAACGCATCCGATGAAAAAACCCTCACCTTGAAAGCAACATTAGACCAAAGAGAAATCCTGCATCCCCATTCCTGATATATTTTTTCTTCTTCTAAAGTCATTACAAGTGCTATAAATAATTAGATGTCCTACTTTTCCTCATGGTCTACGAAGTTATAATTTTAAAAAAATAGCTATTTATACTTCAAAAGTTAACCTCCCATGCTTGTGTTAGGCCAACAAGAAATCTTGCATCCTCAATTCTGATGATACTTTTCTTCCAGAAACCTAACAAGTTCAACAAGTATTCCGATAGCCCACTTTCCTAAATCTGCCTATCCTCAAATGACCAGCCTTATTTGAAAATTCAACATTCTGTGTTTATTCGAGACTTTTAGGCCAATACGAAATCCAGCATCGCTCTTTTCTAATGACATTTTCTTCTTCTTCTAGAAACATTAAAAGTGCAAGAAATATTATGATGACCCACTTGCACATCCTAGAGATTTAAAAGGAGGTAGCAACGCTACCCTTCCATTGGCATTAACAGGGCCAAACCAGACTTGAGGGATGAGGTGGTGGGGGATGGGGGGATGGGGGAGGGGGGATGGGGGATGGGGGATGGGAGATGGGGGGATGGGGGAGGGGGGATGGGGGGAGGGGGGATGGGGGAGGGGGGCAAAGAGGTATGAGTCAAGATAAACAATAACAAAGGGGTCTATAGCCTGAGCCTGAGCAGAAATGAAGAATGTCCTTAGTTACAATGTAGTTCTCTCCAAGGGGGACAAAGACAGTAAGGGGGGAGGGGTAACTAGATGGAACGGGGGAGGGGGGGGGAAAGATTTCCAAACAAGAGGATGGAAAGGATGGAAAGCAAAAAAGAATTACTGTGATATGTAGGGCTCAACACTAACCCTTTTTTTTTGGGGGGGGGGGGGGGGGGGGTAGTGACTGGTCAGTAAAGTAGTTCTTTCTTAATTTCAGGAGGTCCAAAACTTTGTTTTCTCTCATTTTATCATTGTCATTTATAATTAAGTTGCCGGATTGGGTCCGCTATCATTATGACTTTGATGAATTTTGCTGGCCAAAAGTAAAACTTTACTGACCCCGACCAACTGTGTAAACGCCAAGCCATGAGTTATGTGTTTCTTTATTAAATCTTTCATCTCCAGATAAGGGGGCAGCAGGGGTGCAGGAATTCACAGAGGGGGGTAATTATTCCCCCTACCGCCCCTTCCTTAGGTAAGTCACTGTACCCATCCTTAAATGATGAGAGACGTGTCCCGACCTTCATCGAATCTTCCTACGTCAAGTCGTTAATAGAATCTAGGGGTCCCGTTTAATCAAGTCAAGTATAATTTCTCTGAAGTGATGCTTCACAGATGTTCTTGATAAAACTCTCCTCCTACTTGTAAATAATTTCGTTTTTTTCTTCTTCCAAGTGCTGATGATGTTCCATACAGTACTATATCTGACAAGCAGTATCTGTGTACGCCTACTACAAAGTTCTCAGCATGTCCCTCAATGCAATTCGAGTAACCCATTCCCTACTAGATTTTGTGATACATATACATACATGTAGAGTTAATACGGAACCCATTAGGTTCCCATAGGCAATGGGTTAACCAGTTCCCTACTAGAATTTGCAATCCCCAAAGTGTTAATACAGGACCCACCAGGTTCATGTAGGCAATGGGTCAACCAGTTTCCTACTACACTTCGCAATCCCAATATCATAGGTTCTCATAGGCAACGTGTTAATTAAAAGAATTACTCTCCTTTATACACATGTATCACTAAATGATCAGTAACATTGATCATCATTTTGACCATAGAGATAGCTTACAGAGTATTTATCACATTCTTCGCAAGACATGTATGAAGTAAACTGATAAGAGATGTCACCCTTGATACATGGAAATCCAAAGTGCTAATTGGTTTTAAATAGCTGTCATATAATACATACTAATCCATGCTAAAAGCCGCTACCTAACAATGTGCTAATTAATACACAGACACTGGCCTAGCACCTCGAGAATGGTGACAGAAGTAATTTAACCTATTGATGACTATTTGATTGTGGTATAACATGCATATTTTCCATTGACCCTAACCAAGATATTATAGTAACTCGTCCTGAATGAGTTAACACGCTTCATGTTACATCACACATCTTCATTATAATACCATATCAATAGTCCATATGTAAGTAGCGATAACATATGATTCCATGCTCGTGTTATTTTGTTTACTTACATGACAGACATGATCTCCATATGATCACAGATAAGACTAATTTATCTACAATAATTAAGTTAGTCTGGCAGTGTTGTTCCTTCCTAGCTATCGTCCGTTATCAGTATGAAACAATTCTGTCAGTGGTCAAAATCATAAAGCAGAGATTAAAATTTAATTGATTTCCTTGGTTGCCCTGTCTGACAAGTAATAATCGAGACTTTCAAATAATGTTGTTGGCCTGACACAAACAATGGGAAGCTTTGAAATAAGAGAGACACATATTTGGCTTAAAATATAGTACATTAGTGCACTTTCACCTGAGCTCATTATATGTGACCGGCTATAGCAAAACCCTGCACTTGTCGGTAAAAATCAAAATGTAGATGTCATACCATTGGAAAGGCCTCATCACAAGCTTTCATTTGATGCTTTGTTCTAAAAAATTGGTCAATAATTGGCGAAGATATGATTGTTTCAATTTTACAATCATAGGTCTTTACTTAAAATGCCCATTTCTTCAAAACATGAATTACCGACAAGTGCCGGGTTTTGATATAGCGGGTCACATATATGCTCCCGGTAAATGAAAATGTGGTTCTTTTGGTATAACATACACAGACATACATTCTCCATGGATTTCAGCCAGAGTATTTTCTGTACCAGTCCAAAATGGGTTATAATAGTTACAAGAAAGGGTACTATTTTTTTTGCATGATGAATCAGTATGGCAAACATATTTTTGGATTATTTTAGTCTTACACAATTTGATACAAATATTCATAAATCTTTTTAAAATGTTATTGAACGAGTTGTGTGATAATACAAATTTCTTTCAAATAAATAAAACCAAACAAACTCACCTAACATGCAAAGATATGAGGGAGAACATTTTCATTGTTTTCCCTGCACACACATCCAAAGAAAATTAAGATCACCACGTATAAATTGTTGGGATAAAAACAGTAATCCAAATAAGTTCTAGCAGTTATGATAATATTCCAAGTTGTCGTAGCGATAATAATCCTGACATGTATAATCCAATGAGTGGAAGGTAATGGAAGCAAAGATCCCTGTGTTATTCTTCAACTTCCAGGGACTCGTTGAAAAATGTCACAAAATATCTAAGTGGTTTATCAAATTATGGACCTACGTAGGTAACAAGTTATTGCATTATGCACTTTTCTGAATCAACGATTCATGAAAAAAGGACAATAGAAACCAAATTAAAGTTCACTTAAATGAAGTTCAAAAATAGAAGAAGTATTATTCCGTTTCCTGGGAACCAATACATGACGCGACAATGGCAACAAAAATATAGCCATCAATATTTGCTCAGTTTATACGAAAAGCTCGAAAATATAATTATAATCTGCTTTTCTGGAGTAACAAAGTCAGAACACGACACAAGTAGCAAAAATATTGCTATCCATATTTGCTCACTTTAAATATGAAGTTCAAAAATTGATGTCATTGTTTGTTTTTCCGAGGCAACAAGTCACACAGCGTTACAATATAAACAAAAACATTGCAATTCATATTTGCTCGCTCTAATACATAAAAGTTTGAAAATAGAAATTCCTTATTTGCTTTCTGGGGCAAAACAATTCAGCACATGATATTTGAACAACCTCGCTATAACAATCCAAATAATGTCAAACTGCCAGTAGAAAAACTGGTGCACGTTCCAAGCGACCAAATGTCGAGCAAAAACGATGCATGTACGCTACTGCAAATGAGAGAGCCATATTTGGAGTGCGGGTAGTCCACTCGATCCCAAATTGCAAAATGAGGGCAGTGAATTGTAAGTGAGAGTGAGACAGGAGAGGGGGGGAGAAATGCGAGTCTATCGAGTAACAGCCAAACCAGATATTGAAGGGTAAATGCTGGTTTGCGATTCCCCGCTATGCTTGCTGAGCCCTGCATGTGCCTGTGGGAGCGAATTCCTTGGTGGGAGGGATTGAGGAAGGGGCACGTTAGTTTGCGCTCCCGCTAGTAGTTGCCAAATCGCAAAGTGACGGTAGTTAGGTAGGTGAGAGGGGGAGAGATAGGGAAAGTGATATGAGAGAAAAGTGAGAGTATGGTAAACTGGGAAACAGCCAAACGCTATCAAGACCTAATTCCCCTATGCTAGTTTAGCCCTGTCACTTGTGAGGGGAGGAAGGGGCACGTCAGTTTGTACTCCCGCTGGTAGATCCCATATCGCAAAAATTAGGGTAGTTAGGTTAGGTGAGAGGGGGAGAGATACGGAAAGTGATAAAGAGAGAAAGTGCGAATGCACTGGGAGAAAGTCGAACAGGATCTAGATTTCAAATATTGAGCATGAACTGTATAGCAGCAAGTTAGCGCTCCTCCCCCTATGCTTGTTGGTACTAGTTTGGGAGGGAGGAAGGGGCATGTTCATACTTCGCTATTTCCCAAATCGCAAAATGCCGGTAGTTAGCCGAGTGGGGGAGAGATACGGAAAGTGATAAAGAGAGAAAGTGCAATGTACTGGGACACAGCCAAAACACGATCTGGATCTCTCAAATAGTGAGGTGGAGGTATCGAGCGACAAGTTTGCGTTCTTCCTCCTAGATGCTTGTTGTGCCCTGGGGAAAGGGAAGGGGCATGTTTCTACTCCCCTTTTCCCAAAATTCCAACATGAAAGGGGTAAGACCGTGAGGGGAGTGAAAGTTAGAGTGTACTGGGAAACAGTCAAACACAATATATAACGAGGGTGAAGGTAGCGGCAAGTTTGCGTTCTCCTTATCATCTGGTTGTGCCCATTATAAGGAAGGAAGGGGCACATTTGTAGTCCAAATAGTTCCCAAATTGCAAAATGAAAATAGTGAGGTGAGAAAAAGGGGAGAAAGCAGTAATTTTCGTGCCCTTACGTCCAGTAACAATCAGTCTGACCATGCACACTAGCTAAGATTCCGACTGGAATCACTGACAAAGTTGCATTTTGTCTCAATTCTAAGTCAGTCTATGTCAGAATTCAAGAATAAGGGGGGTGGAACTGTGCAATGCTTCTCAATATTAACTATCCCTTATTATGTCGATAGGGTGTCCTGGTGCCGAAGGATGGGGGAAGGGGCACGTTCGTCAGCAATACAGGGGGCGGGGGGAACTATGCAGCGCTACTCAACAGCCTCGTGCCTAATTTGCCAATAACGAGACCCGTGCAGTGGCTGGTAATTGAGTTTGAAGAAGATGCTGGTACTCTAGGCTCCTAGTCCAGGAGTTTTCTCCAAAATACAAAAGTATGCACCATTTTGTTTTTATGTTTTGTATTTAACCTGTTGGGGGCTAAGCTACGATATTTCTTGTTGGAATACATGGAAATGCGCATAATAACTAAATAAAATCATCTACGATAGTTTACAGAAGAGTTGGTACTCTACAGAAATTAAAGTAAGGAAATCATAAAATCAAATTTCATCCATGCCCATATTCATATATCTATTCATATATCCAGTGGATACCAAACCGATATTAGAAATCAGTGCATAATTTCATTCAGGTTAAATTTAGTATACCTGACTTACAAGTTAATTCTACGTTGACAAGTATCACTTACTTCCCTCGTCCAAATTAATACTACGATTAGTTTCAGTTTCTATTCATTGATTACATAAAACGGGAAATGTGTATGATTTAATACCCCTAATAACCTTTTTAAAACTGGCTTCTTGCAACAAAATTCTTCTGGAACTACAACTTCCAGTCTTCCTCCATAAATTTAAGTTCTACTTTTTGCGCTAATCTATATTATACTTCCTGCTTCTGTGAACACGCAGTGTTTTTCCAGTGTAATCGGAGAAGTGCTACTGCAGCATAAACAAAAACATTTCCTGCAGAGTTGCCTGCATGCTCTGGCTGTGTACATACATAACATACGTGAAAAGGAATGCGTGGGACAGGGTTGATTGACTGCTGTCAACATGTACGTGGAATTGGAAGTGGGTCGTGACTCAAAAGTATACGACTCACTGCTTCCTACCTCGTTTCTCCGTGCTGACATTTCACTTCATTCCTTCTTCTACATTGTAGTTCCAGTTCTTTTTTATTTGGTTTTGTTTGTTCAAGTCTATTTATAATAATTATGTATTTCTCAAACCCCAATTTTATAGAAATTGTATTGTTATGATAATACAATGTAATTCTTATATCATTACCCCATTTAGGTCTGGTCACATGAAATAATTCAGCTGGTGTGAATAAGGCCATGAAATAATTCAGCTGGTGTGAATAAGGCCATGAAATAATTCAGCTGGTGTGAATAAGGCCATGAAATAATTCAGCTGGTGTGAATAAGGCCATGAAATAATTCAGCTGGTGTGAATAAGGCCATGAAATAATTCAGCTGGTGTGAATAAGGCCATGAAATAATTCAGCTGGTGTGAATAAGGCCATGAAATAATTCAGCTGGTGTGAATAAGGCCATGAAATAATTCAGCTGGTCTGAATAAGGCCATGAAATAATTCAGCTGGTCTGAATAAGGCCATGAAATAATTCAGCTGGTGTGAATAAGGCCATGAAATAATTCAGCTGGTCTGAATAAGGCAATGAAATAATTCAGCTGGTGTGAATAAGGCCATGAAATAATTCAGCTGGTGTGAATAAGGCCATGAAATAATTCAGCTGGTGTGAATAAGGCAATGAAAAATGAATTGTTGTATTGGCGTAACCCGCCCGACCCTAAAAATACTGCAGACCCTAAAGGTTTTTTCTGATTTTTTTATTATTAAAAAAAAAATTTATTTAATTTAAAAAATTTGTTGTTGTTGCGATTGCAATATGTGTGTGTGTGTGTGTGAGTGTGTGTGTTTGTGTATTTGTGCGAATCCTGCCAAAAACAAAAAAAAACCCTACCTACCTACCCTAATTTTTGGTTGCCCGTTACTCCAATCCAACAAAAACATTTTTTGGGCCTAATGGAGAATACTTTTTAGAACAAAATCAAACTGTCTTGACTGGGTTTGTCTTGAACAATTATAAAAGTTTTATTTCAAAAATTTAGGACCGTTTTATTTTGCTATATTTAACATTTGTTCTTCATTGACTTTCAAAGCCAGAGTATATTTGGGACCATTCCTGATGGGTTAAAAGTTATATCATATCATTGACTTAATACTCGTCTATATTAACCCCTTAACTATGGGAACTGGGTGGGTTGTGTACAAAGTCTATGGAGATTGCGAAGGCAACGGGTTAAATATACCATCGCCCTGATCAAACAAACCACACAAAGATAAGTAGTAGAATGTTCTTTGTTGTTAGAAAGACAAAGTGCATTACAAATCTATGACATATGGATGAAAGAAAAAATGGATGTGGTAGTGGTGGAGGTAGAATAGGAAGGGGGGGGGGGGGGTTAATTATTAAACAGGAAACTACCTGTCTCCCATTACACCCCATCTTTTCTTCTTTTAATCCTGTGGCCTAGTTTTTGGACATTAAGATGCATCCACTAACCCAGTTTTTTTTTTGCCAGCAATATTTGCGAGATGTATGAAAGGAAACGCGGGCAATTACTGCCTGTGGGAATAGAAATCGGATAAGTGGATTTTTGTATATTTTCTTTTTTTTTAGGGAGGAGGTGTAATTAATGGAAGGACCAGTGGATTGTAAAGATGGGATTAAACTTGCTCCCTCTCGTTTGCAATCTAATCAATGTGTACCAGTTGTAGTTTGAATGATTTGATGCTGTTCCGTCATAGACATTTTGGTAGATCCTCTAATTTAGGAAAGGGCTAGTATAAACTCTGTACAAATATGACGTCTTCTCATGAAAATGATATGTCATGTGCAGGATGTGTTGTAATATTTGACCGGGTAAAAATCCTATTCTTTTAAGAAACACACATATAACCACAAAACATGAGTAAGCTCAAATGTCATGCAAGTGTGGTAATTAAATGCTATGTCAGATGTTGGGGTTGGAGCTCTTATAACTGAGCTAGTTTGCTTTCTCATCTTTTTCATCTTCATTATTCTCAATATGAAATATAAATTACCATTGATATAAAAAAAAATACATTAAGTCTTAACCAATTCAGGACGGATTGATTTTGCTATAACATGTATTCTCCATAGACCCTAGCCCGAAAATGTTTGGGACCAGTCCTGAATCGGTTAATTAATCAAGATTTGACATTTGGAACGACTAATTGAAATGAAATGAACTTACTTTTCACATTCCTCGATATCCTCCTTGGTAGGTCTGAACTGCTGGTTTGCACGCTCGATTTTGCCTACGCTTTTTGTGCGCTTCAGCGCCTTTTTCATGCGATTCGGGATGCCCTGTAAATGGAGAGAAAAATTATGAAAATTTTTGATAAATGTGATGCAAAGATTAGAATGTCAAATGATTTTCAGTACATTTAAACAAAATTATTTTTCATGCGATTCGGGATGCCCTATAAATGGAGAGAGAAAATTATGAAAATTTGTGATAAATGTGATGAAAAGATTAGAATGTCAAATGATTTTCAGTACATTTAAAAAAAAAAAAATTTCATGCGATTCGGGATGCCCTGTAAATGGAGAGAGAAAATTATGACATTTTTGGATAAATGTGATGAAAAGAATTAGAATGTCAAATAAATTGAATAAAATGATTTTCAGTCAAATAAAAAAAAAATTATAATTGCAATAGTATCCTATGTGTACTTGTGCACCAAAGTGTTATTTTTGTTGTTAAAATGCAAATCAAGGTGCCCTGCAAAAAGAAAACAAATTATGAAAATTCATGTTAAATGTAATGAACAGATATAAAAAAGGGGAAATGGTGAATTGTTAACAGTACAGAATAAATGTAACCAATGTTTGAATCATGTAATATGATGTCATATCTTTAGTCCCTTTTCTAAAAGCTTATAATTACAGATAAAATTGTGCTGCGCCCATAGAAAATGGAATACGCTTCGAGCACGGAAATGGTAATAATGGATTTGGTTCAAAATCTCTCCAGCTATAATAGTAGCTCGGTAATGTTATCCATTTATATAACCGGGTGAAAGAGCGAGTCGACTACCTCTCGTCACTTGATATCCTCATTAATAATTCATTCTCATGTAAAATTCATCGCTCAATAACAAAGGGAAAGAGAATGGGAATAGAGAGCAGAAAATGCCCGCTCTTTTTTATACTAAATCTAAGTGTTTCTTTTTTTTTTTTTAGAGCATGCAATTTAGGCATCTGTATAATCCTGCCATATAAATGTAGGCCTTGGGTATTGACTTTAGATGTTAACACTTTGTGCGCTGTGCAGTAAATCCCCCCCCCCCCCCCCCGTCGCCAGATTATTTTAGGCGCGCCCCCCGCATCGTATATTGTATGCGCGCGTGCGCGCCGCACGCATCGTTGTCTGTGACTAGAGTCGAACAAAGCGGGCCGCTGTTTGTGACTAAAGTCGAACAAAGCGCTCAAAGAGTTAAAAGTGACCTGTTGATACATACAATGTATATAGCTTTTAGTGTTATTTTGGCTTAGTATGATATAACAAATTTAACAAAAAAATAAACCTTACATATTATGTAAGCTTATTTATTTTAATTTATCAACCTCTTATATCTACACATATTGTTTTACTAGTTTATATAAAGGTAATGTATGATGTTAATCAAAATATTCCATCTATTATTCTATCTATTATGGGGTATAAAAGTTCAAAGGTAGTTTGAGGGAAAATCTACAGTTCTTTACTTTCTTCAGTAGAATGCAACCTTGCACCAGATTAAAATTCACTTCAAAATTGAGACCCAAAATCAATCATGTTCTGCAAAATATTGTTTTTCTATCTATGAAAAATTGAAATGGTATCAATGTTAATCCCAGGTTTGCTTAATCTAGTAGGATATAGGATCAAAATCAACAGTTCTTCACCATCTTCAGTAGATCCCATGTTAAAATTCTGTCAATAAATTACAATCAGACAGATATCTTGAGAACAGCATGGAATCTACCATCACCCCATTCATACATGTACTTGTGTCTGGCACTGGCCTGGCACTGGCCTGGGATAAGATGTCTACCTATTAGGCATCAACACTGGACAAGTAGTACAGTGAACCCTGTCACAACGGCTATGCAAAACCTGTGCGCAGAGCGCGTGTGTTGATAGAATAAGATCGGCCAATCCAGGCCACTGTTAAGCCACTGTTCACTCAAACTTGTGTCTAGCATTGGCTCGGCACTGGCTTAAGCTAGTGCCGAGCCAGTGCTAAACACAAGTATGAATGGGATGTAGTTATCAACCAAACATTGGCCTCATTGAAAATTACAAGAACAGGATGAAAGCTACTCAGTTGGTGACAGGTTGCAATACATTCCAGGCATTTTGACAAGGAGTGAAATGTACAAGGTTGTTAATAACTGTCTTCATTGCATACCGAACATTGCCCTGGCTGAAAGTTACAAGAACAGAATGAAATGTACATAGTTGTTTACTGCATTCCAAACATTGGCTTGGCTGAAAGTTACAAGAACCAGATGAAATTGAAATCTACACACTTGTTTACTGCATTCCATTCATTCGCTGAGCAGAAACCAAAACTGGATTAAAATTGTTTAAAATTTTGTACTTAAACTATATAAACCAAAAACAAACCACACACAGAACAGGAAATAGTTCTGTCTTTATACCTATCAAAATATATGAGTTAAGTATTGTACATATGAGACTACATAACAATTGTCTTTAATGTTCAAATCATTCTTCAAACAAATATTATGTTTTTTTCTTTAGGCAATGGTCGAAATTAACTTTTTTTGCTGGTGGCCCGGTCGGGCCAGTAAAATGTGTATTTTTCCAATTTTGGTGGCCCGAAACCAAAATCTACTGGCCCGAAAAAAAATAAGGAAAAACAAAGTAAAATTAATACAATAACCATATTCATAGTTTCAGGGTACTGGGCAAAGCCTTCATTTGTTATTCCAATGCTCTAAATTATCTTTTTTTTCTGGTGGCCCGAAAATAAAAAATTACAAACAAAGAAAAACATGAGTCATGACTACTCGGTCATTAATTGGTAAATTATGGAAGTTATGTGTTAAAATTACCACCATCATTAAAGAAATCCATCAGTGAATAAACAAAACAAAACCTAGAATCGAGCAGTTTCATCTAAGAGTCATCAACTGGTGAAACTAAGCCCTTTTCCATGTACGATTTTGTTATTTTATGGTCCATAAAATCACCAACACAAAAAAACACACATGGGACTGAGCATAGCTAAGATAAATTGGCAAATTGGGAAATGAAATCACTTTCTTCTAATACCTTCAAAAATATGAATAATGATCCGAAAGATGAAATTATTCCCCTTTATTGACGGTATCGCGGACGGTATCGCAAAGCATGCACACTGCACTTGGCAATATGAATGAATGTGAAAAGCTAGACATGTGTTTTGATAGGTCTTAGTATGCACACACACTCCCTCTGTGGATTAGTTGTTCTATGTTTATATTCTACATGTTGCAAAGGCTTCGAAGGGGGGTGTGTGAAATTAAGAAAACAGCATAAGCATGCTTTTGCTTTTAGTGATTACACACCCCTGGAAGTTGTTTAATTTTACCATGATTTATCATGCAAGAACTATATAATTCAAGGGAGAGTGTTCATATGAGGAAATAGCACATATTTGTCGGCATAAATAAGGATTCATTCAACAAGTGCAAGTGCGCTTGCGACTTTTTATGTCCGTCCTTTTCATTTCTTACAAATATTTAAATCACAATTAAAGTGTTTTTAAGAGGTGTCAAACTTGCAATTCATATTCCTTAATGTTGTCTTCTAATGGTTTAAACATTTGGTGGCCCGATCGGGCCACCAAACTTTGGCATTTTCATGTTTTTACTGGCCCGACCGCAACTTTTACTGGCCCCGGGCCATCGGGCCTACGCCAATTTCGAGCGTTGCTTTAGGCAAACAAAACAAACCCCTCATGCAATACAATGATGTCATTATAAACGTAACAAAGGAATCAACATTCAACCAAGAAAGAATAATTTTGCAATAGCCTGACTCATAAATCTCAATACCTCACAAAGGGCACGCAAGTTCCTTATTATTGCAAGCCCAAAAGACCATTACTCATTTACAATTTTCTAAAGATAAAGACACAATCACGTAAAGAGCACGCATTTCAAACTACCTCAATCAAAATTTAATGCATCTTTGTTTCTCACTAAAAATCAGTACAAAGAGTATCCTGGATGTCACTAAAACTATCTCCCTCCTTTTGATTTATTATTAAGGTAGGGGGAGCGGAGAAACAAAGAAAATTATACTTTTGGGAGCTATACATGTATAATATATCAAAGCCCGACTTCAATAAAATGTGACCTGTTGCTACACAACCTAAATAATGCCACCAAATGTAAAGCTGAGAACATTGAGAAAATAGTTTGACTAAAGTGAATATATAGTATCTTATGTTTTTGCTGGATTTTGTTTTGTTTTGATTTTGTTATTTAGGCAATATACATGTCATATATTAGCCGAAAGCTGAGAATTTTGAGAATTTGGAAGTAAAAGAATCCAAAAATTCAAAATTTCAAGTTTATGCGCATTTTGTGAAAACACCGCTGCGCGACAGGTCAGAAATAAGCACGATATTCCTATAAAAAAAATGACAATGATATATTTGGACTAGTATGACTTTTTCATGGATATTTTAATTTCAACAGAGGCTACACCCCTCCAAAACATGAGCCCCCCCCCCCCCCAATTTGTTTGAATTTGTACAGAGGGAAAGTGCCAATTATTTACACTCACTGAGCATCATGAACCAAATGTAATAAATATATATAATGTCATCACATGCCTCCCTGCATGCACACTACAATGTACGTGCTGTGTTGCCATGGTAACTAATAAACAACTGTCAAAAACTAAAAACGTATAATTGCGGAATGTACCATTATGTACACTACATGTATATGCAATAAACAAATACTATGTGGAAAAGAATCTAATAAACAATTTTATGACGTAATATCCCTTATAAAATTTGATGGGAGGATCAATATCATTGGAAAAAAACAGGAAATTACACATCCTGTTGAAAAAGTTTACATTTTGTATCAAGTTACATCGGTTATATTACAGACTACTTGACATCATACTAAAAGAAATGATTTAATAAATATATTTGAGAAAATGTTACAATTTAACATCCCATCAAATAAAGCGACATTATTATATATTTGAAGTTACGTCAGCTGCGTCAGACATTAAACATAATGAAGTTGATGAAAAAGAAATTAAGAATCAATATAATTGAAGAAGAAAAAAAAGATACGTTACGACACTTCCTGTCAAAAATGTGACAGCTGAACAAATATTTGAGCGCCATTTACAACGGGTTAAATGAGATTCGCAGTCTAATTATTGGAAGGAAAGGCACTACACGTATGCTCCCAGCCCTTCCAATACCACCTGGTTAAGTTTATTACCAGTACAAATACAGAAATTAATGAAAAACCCATCAGATGAGTTATACCCCATGCCCTTTTCATACCGCATCTCTAAAGATAAGCCATATCTGAATCGATACAAGCATCCAAATCTAATTTCAAAACTTTTCCCAATTGCTCATAAAGAATATTTAGAATCTTAACTTTTACGTATCTATATACAAAAAATTCTGGCATAATTGGTTCAACTTCAGTTGTCTTGGGACCGAAAGCCTCGTAGAATGTACAGAGCACATTTGTAAAACTCTATGAGCATTGTTGTGTCTATGAGGGAATGGCTGTTTTAGTATATAATTTTAGAATAAACAGTCCAATCGAGAAATCTAGATGTAAAATGGGTATTTTAGAATGGAACGACATCATAAAGTGAGTGAGGGGCACTGCAGTAATTTATTGCTTTTCCATGATGGGTTCCTTTTTTAATTAAAGTCGGAGCACATCTCTAGTAGGATTATATGCTATTGGAATTCTTGAACGTCATTTTGTGAGAATACAAACCGAGCAACATGTAAATAAATAGTTAAAAGAAAGACTGATTGATTGATTGATTGATTGATTGATTGATTGATTGATTGATTGATTGATTGATTGATTGATTGATTGATTGATTGATTGATTGATTGATTGATTGATTGATTGATTGATTGATTGATTGATTGATTGATTGATTGATTGATTGGTTGGTTGGTTGATAGTAATCTATTGATTATTGCTATTGACATTCAATGAATGACATTCTACAAATATGATTGATATTAACCGAGTGACATCAACATAAATTTGTGTAAAGGAAGACTGAATAATTGATCGACTAATTGATCGATTGATATATAAATTCACTAATAGATGTAAAACTAAAGCATTCATATATTTTCAAAAGTGTGGTGACATTCTTTAAACCAGAGGCGTTGATTCGTTAGGGAAACACAATGCATTGGGGGGGGGGGGGGGGGGCAGCATTGTTTGTGAACAATGCTCGCCCCCCAATGTGTTTTCCGAACGAATCGACGCCGCTGGTTTAAACTAGTGGGTTAACCGGTAACTTAACCCGTTTCCTACTAACTTTGATCACTGCAGTAGCATCATATAAATGGTGTACAATGTCCCCATGGCCAATGGGGTATCAAGAATCGCGATACCGAACCATACTCACCGCACTATCCACATACGAATCGTCCTTGCTTCCCTGACGCGGTACAGGCTTTTTCGCGGTATAAGGCTTTTTCTTCAAGCTCAAGCTACGTCTGAATTTCCCAACTCTCTCCATTATGAATATATTTCAATCAAGTCTTCACAAAATATTATAGATACCCACACTTTTTGACAACACTCAAGACAGTAATGTCTAAAGTACTATCTCCATTTGTAGGCCTTTAGATGAGTTGGACACACTTTTTTTCCAATGACGATAACTATCGATTCCGAACAATCCATTCTCAAGTACATTGCTCCAAAAACACATCATTCTTCTACAATAGAAACACAAGTACTTTCCAGAGTGTAGGATATATCCATTCAGCACGATGGAAAGTATGATGGCAGAAGAACCAGTATATTTATTTTCCAATACAGATCTCCAAAGCAATATTTTCTGATCAAGGATAATTGACTATGTACAGTTCAAGGTATTTCCAAATGCAACAATTTCCAAACGCTTCTAGCAATTATCACGTTCTGAATGACCTATAGAGATCATAGTAAGACTTCATCACAAATGAAGGCGAGGCAAAATGCTTCCCGTTTTTATATCAACTCTTTCAATTCACATGAAATTATAATAGGTGCCCCTGATTAGGGAAGGTTATTACAGGCGGACAGGTATGATCATACGTTCCGCTAATCATCCATCAATATGCCACCTTTCTGCGGCTAATTAGAATCCAACACCATGACTTATGTAGCAAGGGTGAGAATATTATAATAATCCTTCTTTCTGCTCGAGTCAAATTTGGAAAAGGCCTCAAAATCCACCCTTTTGAAGCTAATAGGAATCCAACGCCATGCCTTATGCATTATCTGTTGGAATTGTACAATAATTCTTCTTTTCCCTCAAGTAGAATTTGGAAAAGGCTTCAGCTTCCACCCTATTGAAGCTAATAGGAATCCAACGCCATGCCTTATGGCTGCAGTACCCGTTGGAATTGTATAATAATTCTTCTTTACCCTCCAGTAGCGTTTGTAAAATTCGTCAAAAGCAAAAGCATCTCATTCCTTGAGAGCGAGTGCTGGAGAAATTAGGCGTTAAGGGTCGCACTTTTGTTGACGCCTTCGTTTATTAGAGCAGTGGTGTGAAAGATTTATATCCAGTCGGTTTCCCACGGCATAAATTATTCAGTTGCAGCCGCCAAAGCCCAAATAAAGTACAAACCATTTATAACCGGCATTGGTTGTGTATCGAAACTGATCAATTCTGATGAACACACAATATAGGCCTGCAATTTCGGCACAATTAAATCCCCCAAAACAATACTAGTAAATAATTTTTTTAAATCCAATTATCTGTTAACAAACTTTGCATATCCAATGAAAGTCATGTCCAAAAACTAAAATGAGAAACAGATTCACTGGTAAATTCAGCTGATCAAACTACAGGCTATATATATGCCAATTGCAAAAATTCAGCAGTTTTTTTTACTAGCTTCAGAAATCAAGGTGGATTTAAAACCAT
Source organism: Echinarachnius parma (assembly GCA_037951105.1). Classification (NCBI taxonomy): domain Eukaryota; kingdom Metazoa; phylum Echinodermata; class Echinoidea; order Clypeasteroida; family Echinarachniidae; genus Echinarachnius; species Echinarachnius parma. Next base: position 135,548 of record JBAMJV010008530.1, read on the forward strand.
CCTGCTTTGCCAATGCTGTGGGAAAATGTTTTCCACCGCCTCTTCTTTTCCAAATAGAATTGGTGCACAGTTGAGCGAGTTATTGAAGGTAAATGAGAAACACGTTCATGGTCAAAATGTCAGCACTATTTCATCCCAAAGGCAAAATACAATGCAGTGTTTCTACTAATCCTCATGAACATCCAATGCAAGAGAAATCGTACTTGAGGTCCGTATTTAATACCCACTTTATCTAATTAATGCACTAATGGTACGCATTCTGTTAATTTAAAAAGGGAAAGTGCAATTAAACTAGTACTGATCCAAATTTACATGTCCAAGAGGAGAAATTGCATTTAGGTCCAAATTACGCACAAGATCTGATAAATACACAAATAGAGTACTACCGATCCAAATTAACATCCAAGAGACTTTTGTCTGAGGTCCAAAACTTTCAAGCACATTTAAAAAAATTAAAACACAAATAGTATGCATTCCATATTTGCCATATATGGAAAATGCAATTTTGACTATGCTCCTATCCAACATTAAAGAGACATACAATTTGAAGTGCACACTCTGCAAGCAACATACACAATCTGATTTAAAATAAAAGGTACGCTTTCTATTAGGCACAAATGTACATTTAGATCATAATGTATGACCCAAAAGTACAGAAGCACAAAGTTTTGTCATTATTTCCAGATATACGTGCGATCAAGCTTCCTGTTTATTTCAGTCATTCTCTACACCGCTAATTGACCACTCTTTTCCTCTCTCACACTGTTTAATTATCTATTGTAATTAAAATTACGTAAAAAAAAACAATCATCGTCTTTATCATCATCATCATCATCATCATCATCATCATCATCATCATCATAATCACCACCACCATCATCATCATCATCATCATCATCATCATCATCATCATCATCATTACCATCATCATCATCAACATCATTATCTTCATCTTCAAATTACCTCTTTATCATCGTTAGCATCGTCGTCATCCTCGTCGTTGCCGTCGTCTTCATCATCATTACCATCATAATCAACATTATGATCATCATCACTACCACTACAACCGACGCCACTTTAATTACTGGATATTTTTTATTTGTATAACTATCATCTTGTATTCAATGATGAAATATCATACTTCCGCAATACAAGCAAAGCGAAGACAATGGGCAATAAATAGTAACTTAAATAACCGGCCATCATGATATCAGCAGAACGCATTATAAAGGCCTCGACACTGGCAAGTCAAAATTGATGTCGGGTATTATAAAGTAAAATTTCATGAATGGTCTAGTTTGGTTAATTGCCTGATCAGGCAACTAACATTTCTGTTAACTGCGAGAGAAAAGTGTAATTCCTAAATTAAGTGTAAATTTTATCTAGAAACAAAAGAGTGGGGGGGGGGGGGGGGGGGGGGGCAAGAAAAATGAAAAGAAAAGAAATTACGATTTTACTTTTAAAAGTTAGTGTTGAGGCTTGCATTATATCATATATATGGTATGTGATTTTGTTCAAATATGTTTGATAATGTTTAAATAAAATGGGTCAAATATCGGGGAAGGCTACTACTAGTATATAGGCATGAACACATCCTGCAATTAGACAGGAATTGTTTTAAATTGGACTTTGGAATGGAACCAAATTCTTTGGTTCACACCCACACACCCACACTAAAACAAAACGTGGGAAACTTCCAATGAACTGAACTTAATCACTCTAACATCCTTCGAATGTTGCTTTTGGTAGTAGACGAAATGGGACATAGACCAAATGGGACATAGACCAAATGGGACATAGACCAATCAGCAAGTTGCCTCACGATTAGCCACATCTCACAATTATCTTCCATTCTTCATAGAATCAAAATGTATGAAGTATTGACAACATTTGTTTAAATATTTGTGTTTATCGTAGAAAATACCAAATTGATTAAGAACAATTAATGCTAGATTTGTTTGGCAATTTAAAAAAGTTATCATGCACATGCATATTAATATGTAAAAATTAAATAAAGACTAAGACTTCCTTTTAAAAGTGTTCTGAAAATGAAGCGCAAACCTGTTTGTCATAAACCGTACGACAGGACAGATAATTAATTGATGTTCTGAGAACTATATAATCAACTAGGCATTGTTTACACACTTGCAGGAAGGGGTGGGTGGGTTACAAAACAACTGACACATAATAACATGTATGGGACTGACTACAGCTGACAACTAGATGTAATATCAAATTTATTGCACTGTTTAAAAAAAATAGCAAATGGACACACATTGTGGAGCAAGGAAGGGACATTTTATCACATCAATATATACAGTGAAACCTCATTATGATGAGCACCTTGGGCATACTGAATTTAACTCGTTATATCAGATATCTTGTTGTATTGGGGCTTAAAAATAATCAAATACATAGAATCTGGACCTGTGAAATTATCTCGCTGTATCGGGTACCTCGTTAAAAAGAGGTCCACTGTATTGCACTTTTTGCAAACAAGCACACATCAAACAGCTCAACTAGCAACAGCAAGGAAGGGGGCCTTTATCGAGCCCTCTCTTTCCCAACCAAACTATACATGTAGGTAAAAATAGGTTAACTGGACAATGCGGGGCGTAGTAAAAAGAAACACAAACATATTTTGGGTGCTAAGTGACTGGAAAATAGGTATTACAACACCCAAGACCCAGGCGAGCAGACAGGTATTTTCTGAACTTTTGTTATTGATTAGATTTCAGATTACAGGATTAAATGAGTGGAAGCCACAATATCCTTCTTTCACGGACAAGGAAAGCCAATTTGCTGCCCCTTTTCTCGAAAGTCAACGACCGAACGTCCGTCCGTATAAATAAGCAATTTTCTACTTTCAAGTCCCCTATGACTTATTCCCCAGTTAGACATAAAAAATAGTTGCAGTTTTATGCATTGTAGTCAAATGTGTATACATACATGTACAAGAGGCATATTGTTCAGATGTACGATTTGACAATAAATGGTGGTTTTGTATGAATTGCATAAACCCCCTCAGGATTGGTTCTCAATATTCTACGAGGGAGCCATACACAGATGGAAAATGTCATATCAAAATAAAACCAAATAGTATTTAATGGGTTAAATAAAGTCTTTGTTGAAAGCAAATAATGTTGCTTTCATGCTGGACAAATTTCTATCGGATGCGTCCGGACGCATCCGATGAAACGTCCAGCATGAATGCTACAGAGGTGAAAAAGCCGATAGAATAGGCGATGAAAAGAAGAGAAAAAGGCGATTGTTTTCTCCTACTTTAGAGCAGGAGAAATTCACTTTCTATCGGTGTCACTCCGATAGAATCGTCAGCATGAATTGGTTCGGGGAAAAAACACCGATTAAAACGGTCAAAGGTCGTGACCTTGTTCCGGCTAACGCAGTGCAGCGCGTGCTTTTTTTCGGAACACGGCGTGCGATAATATTATGCATAGCTAGCTCGTGTGTAAAGCGATTGCGCAACAATTCTTCACTTCCGGCGGGTGAAAGCAAAAGGCGATTAAATTCCCCTCCACTATGAACGCTACAGAGGGGAAGTTGCGAATTGCCCGTTGTTGACATAAGAAATTCTATCGGACTTTTCTATCGGTATTTTCTCCCGTTTGCCAAGCTTGAAAAGGGTATAAGACATCTACAAAATAGAGCTTTCTGTTCCCAATGAGCTAATATCATGCAAACTGTGGAATTTAACTCACTGGTTCACAATGTTGGTATGTTTCTGCGATTAACTGCCTCTTATTGTGCATTATGTTGAATATTAAACTTGATGGTTTAAATGTTGGTTTATAACAAATATAACATTCACATATTTATCAACATATATATACTTGTGCACCTGTATATGAAAACACATAATTACAATGAACATCTGTGTATATATATGTCGACTATAAACAATTCATGGCGGAATCTCTACACATGTTACTCACTTTTGTCTGGTGGTATATTCATTTTTCAACGCTCTTTTCAAATCAATAAAACCATTTTCAAATTCAGGATATTGCGCAGAGCACTATATACAATTGTTTATTTATATGTACCAAAATAGCTCATTATTTCATACCCATAACACACAAGGTTTTGAACGCAACACTATTGTACTAGGGTAAAATGTTAACAAACATACATGTACAGTAACAACAGTGCAGGTCACTTGTGTCTGGTGGCGTATTCGTTCCACCATTAGCCCTCTTTGAAATCAATAAAACAGCTTCCCTGTCGTGGGGGGATCGATCGATACGGGTTGGATTGATATCAAATGAATATCAAATGGTGCAATGAGTCTAACTGTCATCTGTATTAAATTCTGTACGCATACTAGAAACTAGAAGCAAGTCTAATGATGGTTCGAAAAAATAGCGACCAGTCTGTAATTTATTTACATTACAATATGCTACGGTAAGAGTGCATTAATTGCTAATGTGCTTGTTATTTTCAGCTGGTGAATTGTACTCATTTCACCTTTCAAAATCAATATAACAGCTTCCCTGACGTGGGGGATCGATCGATACGGGTTGGATTGATATCAAATGAACTATATCAAATGGTATCATGTATCTAAACTGTCATCTGTAGGCAGTCTAGAATGTGGAACCATAAGTCTAAGGGTTCTAAAAATAGGGACTATTATGTAATTTATTCAAAATCTAATGCAGGGTTGATAGTGCAATGGTACTGTACTGGTTATTTTTGCCCGGTGGCGTATTCATTCCACCATTAGCTCTCTTTGAAATCAATAAAACAGCTTCCCTGTCGCGGGGGGAATCAATCAATATCAGATGAATATCAAATGGTACAATATGTCTATAAACTGTCACCATGTTGAAGTCTAAAATCCAAAATCCAGAATATTCTGTAATTTATTCAAACTGCAATACTACAAGCCTACAGTAAGAGCACAGTGGTATTAAATGTGCTTGTTATTTTCACCCGGTGGTGTATTCAACTCGCACTGCTCTCTTTAAAATCAATAAGAGCTTATCTGTCGTGACAGAATCAATCGATACAGGCTGGATTGATATCAAATGAATATCAAGTGGTATATCAAATGATGTAATGGGTCCGACTGCCACCAATGTGGGGGTAGATATAATACTGTATATTCTGCTGTGATATTAAACTTACTGGTATAGAGTACCGAAGTAGTGACGTCACATGCTTTTGTTATGGCATAGTAATGGTTCTAAACAACTTTTCCTTTCATACTGGCCTGTGATAGTGGGTTGGAGCTGGACGAATGCCTTCTTAGCTACCGCTAGATCACCAATTCATTGCTTGTCTGACATTGTTTAGAACCATCACCCATGGCAATGAATAGCTCTGACGTCACACTTCGGTACTCTATAATCTATTTCACACACACACACACAAACAAAAGTTTCTTGATTATTTTAGAGCATTAGTCCTTAGATCTACAATCTGAGGTCGTCTTCATTACAGTGCTGTTTTCCAAATAGATTTCTATTTTTGCAGGGTTTATTTTGCCTTTAAAAAAATGACTGCACTGAACCCCGGTGTAGTTAATGGGGACCTGCATGGTATGAATGTATATCTTGAAGTGCTTGATGCGCTGTATCGGGGCAGTTCGGCTACAGCCAGGGTAAAAATATACAAACAAATTTGCTGTAATGCGCAGTGAAATACTTACATAACATTGGCCCATTCATGATGATTCGATTGTGATATAACTTGCATTCTGTAATTGACCCTATAGCTCGAGTATATTTTGGACCAGTCCAGAATGGGTTAAAATAGTAACTGCAAAGTATACGTGAACAATAATATACTTATTACAAAAGGCCTTGATATAATAGAAGACTGGGGAGATTTTGAACACAAAAAAAAAGCCTGAATGTAATCACATGTATTTCAGGTGGATTGTCATACTATTTAGGAAGAGCAAAGGTTACAAGCTACATTAAAAACCATTCATCTATAATGTTTGCCACAGAGATTACAAATTCATGCAGAACCATGCACACGATGTTCAAATACATGTACTGTACCATGCAATACCACCAAAGATAATAACTAGATTTACTCAAGGACCCCCCCCCCCCCCCCCCCTTACTGGCACAAGCCTCATAGTCACAATGTATACATACTGTAGTACCACTTCAAATTGTTTACAATGTATCAGTCACAGTTTAGAGTGAGTGTTTTTGAGGACCATGCATCCAGACCTTTGCATGTTTGCACATCATGTTCTGGAGAGAAAGGGGCGCTGCACATCACTTTCACTATGCTGTCTCGGGGCCCGTAGCCAGGATTTTTCAAGGGGGGCTGGGGGAAAGGGCCGGGGTCCATAATTTACAACGGGACCGAGGTGGGTGTTCTTCATCACTAGGACCGATCGTTGCCTAAGACCACTAGTTTTAGATGGCCAAGACCGATTAAAAGTGGACCACGTTTAATATGCGGTCAAGACTCATCCTGCTAAACCTTTGTACAAAGGTTCTGTAAAACTACTAGTATGAGCGAAGCTAAATCCAATCTGAACTCTAGGTTAGTACAAGCAGGAATATGGGCAAACTTCCACTTCCCTGGTACAAGTATGTCAGGAGCATTAGCTATAACATGTATACAGATAAAGCCACTAGTCTTATTTAACCACATTGTTTTTTTAAAATCAGAATACACCTCAAACCAATGCAACTTTTGTAAATAAGTATTTAGCCACGAAGTGCTTTCATAATTTTACTTTCGGGAGGTTTTGTTTTGAAACCCATTTTTTTTTACAGTGCCCAATGACCCATCTGGGTGTCAAAACTAGCAACAATTCCATCAGTATTTTCACTAGGCTACTCGGTTTGAAGAGGAGATCTGGTATAGTGGACCGTGCTCTGCACTAATTGGCCCAGGTTCGAACCTCAGCTGCATCTCTCGGATGGTGATGATAAAGAGCGGTCCCAGACATAAATAATCATAATCGATTGAACACGTCTGTAAAAAACCAAATAACCAACCAACAGACCAACAAGATAAGCAACATATCTATCAGACTTTAAAGGCTAACGCACACCAGCAGACTTGATTGTTGTTTGACATGTTAATTCTGTTTACTTGTTGATTGTTGGGATGATGTCTGTTAATCTAATCTATTCCCTGACTCCATTTGTCTGCCCACTAAAAGCTGCCACGCAGAATGTCACAACACATGACGGGGCACGGCTGTTCAGACATGTATGTATGTTTTTACACATGCATGCATGAACATCATAACATACTGAATGGTACATACATGGATTTTATTACGGAGCCATGAAGAAAAGTAACATACAGAAAATTACAACTGTGATATTACGGGGTGATGGTGAGAGGGTTAACTAGATTGTTTGCTGAATTATGTTCTGCATATCATCTTGTAGATAAGAGCTTTCTCTATGTGATGCACAATTTTCAAATAACAATTAATTCTAATTTGGGGGATATTCATGACAAAAAAAGAGAGCTCAATCAGGTTCTCAAACTTCTAAAGAGCAAAAAGTGACTTTTCAATATCATTATCTAGTTACTGTGAAATTTGTTTGAGGGTCTGCATGACCGTTAATGGTCCTTTAATTTACAAGGCTTAGGGGAGGGGATGGCGGATCATGGTGCAGCATCAACATTCAACAATTGTCAATTTCACACATATAATTTTGATACCATTATCTAGTTAATGTGAACATTTGATGCAATTTAACTCATTTGTCGCTGGAACCTGGTGGGCTATACATGTAAGTACAAAAGATTTCATAATCACGAAGTCTACAGTCAGAGGGTCTACATAACCCTTTAAAACAGACCTTTAATTTACGATGCCCGGGGGAGGGGACGGCGCATCTTCAACACTCAAAACCATCCGTTGGCAGGTGGATGAATTAAACTTGGAAATGAAACTCCCAAGCTCGCTGAGGGGGGAATCCGGATGGGTTTGTTTTTCCCCTCTGTGTGCTGGAATGGGATAGCCCTGGCGGCTGGCGGCTTGTCTTCAACTACTGAATGAAAGCTGCCGACCAGCCAAACTCTTGTGTGCACACTGGTTTACACATTTGTGGGAAGATTTGAAAGATGAATGGGGCTCCTTTTCAATGTGAAAGAATGAAATATAATAGACAATTGAAGCACCGGTGTGCAAAACTGTACCTTAAGGTTGTTTGGTTCCGTAAATCAGATGCGCGATAACATCTTGCAAACACCTGGTGCACAGTGCGTATTACACTCTGGCTCAGCGCATTGCAGAGCGCAAACAAAACAAATGGTGTTCCGCCGTGTTGCATCTCCATGCTTGACAATATTTAAGACTAAGTTGTATTTTGCGACAGAAATCTACAAGAACAACATCTTGCAAAGTTCTGTAATTTTGGACAGCCAGTCAAAAATTTACTATCTAGACCTGATTTAGTGCTTATATGACACACAGAAACTTCCAACTTTCTGGCCTTAGTGTGGAGGCAACAAATGAAGATGGATGACAGGACAGATGAGGTTTGATTAATCTCACAGAAGATTGGGAGTAAGAGGCAGAAATCCAACTATATTGTAATGTAAGACGGTAAGATACCACAAGCGAGATACTTGATATTTAAATTGAGGAAGAATCGAGGCATAAAACTTTTAAAGAGAAGGATAGAAAGATGTATGGATCAAGAGGAATTAACAAAGGCAAGGACTCTTTCACAATGGCAAAACATCTCGTATGAAAATGTGATTGTAATCATGAAGAAAATGGATGGACTAGCTGATAAGGTCTGATTAATCTCACAGAAGATACAAAGTAGGAGGCAGAAATCCAACTATATTGTAATGCAAGACAGCAAGATACGTCTACAAGCAATATACTTCATATTTCAATTGACCAAGGAGCCATAAAAGAGAAATATTCAAAGAAATAAATCATGAGAGAATAAAACAAAGATAAAGATGCTTTCATACTGGCTAAACAACTGGTATGAAAACATGATTGCGATGAAAAGAAAGATGGATGGATGCACCAGGTTTACTTGATCTCATAGAAGACAATTAGCCTAAACCAAACCATATTGTAATGTGGGATAGTAAGTGATGAACAACATACTTAATATTTAAACTGAGGAAAGAACAATAGAATAGAAAGAAGAATATTCAATGTATTGAAAAATATGAGAGATAGAACGAAAGCAAAGACGCTTTCACAATGGAAAATTAACTCATTGGAAACCAATACAAAAGATGGATGGATGGACGGAGCAGGTTTTGATTTATCTCACAGAGTGTGTCCAGAGCCAGAAATCCATCCATATTGTAATACAAAACTATAAGACACCATGAGCTGAATACTGGATATTTAAATGGAGGAAGGATGAATAGGAGAGAGAGAAAGAAATATATATATCTATATATATATACTATACAACATAGTTTGAGGGAGAAAGAGGGGAGAGAGAGGCACTAGGCAGAAATACTTGATCAGAAGAGATATGTAGATTTAGGAGATTTAGAGATGGAATAAATACAAAGACATGAAAAAAAAACAGAGACAGTTAAAGATGGGGATCGAGAGGGGAACAGATGGGAAAAGGAAAAGGACAAAGATTTATCAACCAAAGAGCGGATGATATGAAACGAAAGATGAACAAAGAAAACAAAGGAGAGAGTCAATAACAAATGCAACGGTTCAATACAGCAGCAGCAGCTGAATGAATGAATGAAAGAAAATCAAGGAGAGGGAGAGAGAAGACAAAGAAAGAGCAAGAAATTGAGTCTGAAATAAAAAAAAATGGAGGTTCAGTGGAAAGAATTTCACTGGATGCATTGAGAGGATGAGTTTCGTTCATCCATGAAACTGAAACTTTTCACAAATAATTAATCTTTCAAATGGCAACAAGAAACACTAAGACTAAGTACCAGTGAGTCCTAACAACATATTTTCTGCATATATATATATGTGACCGGCTATAGCAAAACCCGGCACTTGTCGGTAATTCATGTTTTGAAGAAATGGGCATTTTAAGTTCACACAATGTGTGTAAAAGACCTATGATTGTAAAAATTGAAACAATCATATCTTCGCCAATTATTGACCAATTAGATAGAACAAAGCATCAAATGAAAGCTTGTAATGAGAAATGTATAATGGTGTGAAAATCTACATTTTGATTTTTACAGACAAGTGCCAGGTTTTGCTATAGCCGGTCACATAATGGACTTGTTAGTGGTTCAAGAAGATATGGGCTCATACTCCATGAAATCCAGCTAGTTTAGTTTCTCTTGTAAACAAAGGACAGTACTTTAAGTAACTTTTAGTCGTTATAGCATCAATACAAGTATCAAGTTTCAGGCTGATTGCATACATTCCCTTCAATTACAGTGTTATATACAACCAGTCGGTCAATATATCATTAAAGGGACTTAGTAACATTGTCCAAATCCTCAAAATAAAATTGTAATTCTAGCGGTTCCTTTATACCTTGTTGTATTCGTATTAACAATAAAATCATGGGACAGCTTTCGGTTTTTCAAATTTCCCTTTCATTACAAAGATATGTATGATTGAAGTATTTAGATAAGAAAATCTCCGGGCGAGATTTTCATCCCTGTACAAAGTGAATGCAGTGAGTTGGTGAATATCACCCAATATCACTTTGCATTTTCGCTCATTACTTGGCCATACATTGTCCATTTGACCTGAAATTTTCACACAATACCCTGAGGACATATGAGATAACAACAGTATACATTGCATCAACCATTCATCAGTTTTTGCACATCTCAACAAAGTTACTAGATCCCTTTAATAAGACTGTAGACAAAAGACACTGCACCTGTGATTATATTCTATTATCATATTAAAACAAAATTGTGGCATGATCGGATAAGCGTTTGACTTCCGATCTCGGGACCCAAGTTCAAACCCAATCGATGCTCCGGCATTTTATGTCCTTCAGCAAGGCATTGCTGCTCTCTATCCAGGAGTATAAATGGGTACTTGGTCGGGTGTTAAATTAGCCTGTAGTGCTCTACATCATAGGGCAGCTTGGACTAGTATGCTCCCCTGGGAGTTGAGATGGTGCACAAGATAATTGTGCGGGTTTGAACTGTACCTGATGACCAAGGGTAATAATACGCCTCTGAATAGGGCACCTAGAGTATACATGGCGCTATATATTATTATTATTATTATCATATTGAACCCTCACAACAAAATAATCTGTTTAAATAATATCAAACCTCCCATCATAACTGAATAATAAAACCCTGCGCTGCAATAATATGACTGATTCAAAATAAATTATAGTTGCAATGTGGAACTATTAATTATATTCACCTCTGATTATCAATCTGATAAACAATATAACCCTGCACTAGAGGTCAAAACAATGATCATATCTTCACTTTTGCATTGTAAATCATTGCAAATCGTTATCTTGTCCATTTTCATTGACAACAACAAATATAATCAACCATTTAAGGTCACAGTTAAATTCCTACCTTTTTGTAGAAAAAATGTCATTCTCACAATCAGATGAATCTTATCAAGGATTTATCTTTTTGTATATATGGATTTTAATCTTGATTCTTCCGGCATGTATTTCAATCACAAAGACACAACGTAACACAAAAGGCTGAAATAGTATAACAATTGTACACAAAGTTCTTTGTGTTTTATACAGGTTACCTTGCATGGTAACAATTCATTGTGTGTACCACTGAAGCATTGCAAAATCTTGTTCCTTTACAATTACTAAGCAATAGAGGAATATTTAATAGAAAATATTCAAGGTCACAAGTCACAACATAATAAAATCTCCCCATTATTCAATTTAATCTAGGCTCTTCTTTTTTAATTTTTCTTTTTTAATTTTTTTTTTACAAAGCATCACAGGACTGAAACTATTTTCTAAAACAGCAGTTGTATAGTTTCTTGCATAATTACATTAATTTTTCTTCTTAATTTTTTTTGTTTTTTTACAAATGCATTGTTATTGTAACTTCTTTGTAATATCTTTAAAATCATTACATCATTTACATGAAAGTGTTGGGTTGTTGGAAACGCTGATTTTTGTAAAAACTGACATAATTACATTGTTATATAGTACTATTTATAATACCAAATACAAATATTAAACACATCAATAAACAAAGGATACAAATTCAGATTATTTTTCATATTCAACTAGACATAATTTGTAAAGTTACATGATAATATCATGTCTTGAAATCACACATCATACTTACAGCATTAGTGTTGCTTTAGGGTGACACGAGCCGGGTAATCAAGTTTGCAATTTCATCCACATCATGAAAAATGTTCCATAAATGTGATTATCGCTCAAAATATACTGCAAGTGGCAGCTAGTCAACAAATGAATTCAGTTACCATCCATTTAAGAATATACTCCAACAAAGAAAAGGCTCGATTCCAGTTCCATAAATCTCATATTTCCAAAAGAGTATCCACTCGAAAAAAATGTTATAATCATTAATTCAGTTGAATATTCAGATGAATCTATTTATATGCAACAAAAAAATGATTGCGTCAAATATATCTATCAAAAGCTGTCAATGATAATGATATATTTCGTTGCCATGGTATTTAGAGAAAGAAAATTACACGCATATTATTATTATCGACTTGCAAGCATGTGAGCGCAAACGCCCCCTAAATGCCTCCAAATGACGGATCAAAACGATAGTATAGTACTACCAGTACCAGGCATTTGCTCACATGATATTTTTGACAGATCTAGTCGTGCTGGTCAACAACAACACTCAACAGTACATAAACATACATTCCAGGTTTCCAGGTTCGGCTTTGTAGTTGGTGTAGTTGGTACAGTCGTACATAATCCTCCCACACTTAAAGCTTAATTGATTCCTTCGCACCAGCTACCAATACAATAGTACATGCATTTCACGGTCCGGCAAAAGCAAACGAAACAAATGAAACAATCGAGCGAACGCCCACCATCACCACTGCACTGCACTGCACTGTCGTGGTCGTGTATCGTTTCTCAAAGGATTATATACTCCACCGCACTTTATACTGTGGCAATGCATGTGTTTGGTCTCCCAGTGCTCAATCAAATCTGCTAAGATAATTGCTTACTCGAGTCGTAGCCAGCCAGCGCATGCCTACCGAAATCGAAGAACCGATATACCACCAAAATATGCTTTCTCCAGTGCAGTACGTATACCACTAGCCACTGGAGTAGATACCTAATATATATCCGACAGCCAATGCGGTATAATGTGCGTGAACACGCCACCCAACCATATACCATGCCATGTACAATGTACTGGGTATGGTAGTGTTTTGAAGTGATGTACATGTATACAGCCATTCAACCAAATATCTGGTATGTGTGTAGAGTCTGTGTATACACTGGTAGTCTGAACGATCAGACCTTGATTTGGTGACAAATGGAATGTTATGGGTTCAATTTGGGAAATTTTTGTTATGATTGACATGTTTTTATTTATATTTCAATCTTGTAAAGGATACACTGCCTGACTATTCAACACCAGTTTCATAGTGCATAGCACAACACATTCCATTAACATTTTGATATCAAAGTCCAAAATGCTGATATGATTTTGAAGAAAGGTTCTATTTACAAGAAAATCAATTGAATGTTTTGATAATAAAGGCATTATCTTTTATTGAGGACAAAATTATGAAATCAAACAAATATTAAGGAAATTCCTATCTTGAAAAATGAACAGGATGCATCAATATACCAATACTATGTGTAAAATTACCCCAAAATGTTCCTTTGGCAGACAGATGGTTCTTATTCGAATGGAGTTAAACAAATGATGGCAGCTCTAGATATGTCAGGCTAAGAATTTATGGGAGGGCATTTTTCCCAATGGCAAATCATCATTGATGCACACAAATGACAACAACATATTTAATTAAATTAAGGTAACACAAAAAGACTAGCAAACTCTTCTCCCAGATGATTTCAAGTTGGAGGGGTGGTTAACTACCATTTCTGAAGAATGGGTGATGTAAATAAGGTGGGTCAAGGCACTTGATGAGGGACATCTATACCCATTTCACATCGAAAATTATTAATTCAGGCCATATAAGAAAAGGTATATTTTTGTGGACGTTAAACCAATTCCCAAACCAAGAAATGCATTCAAACTTTGGATGTAAAAAGGGTATGAGACACACAAAAATGATCTTCCAACTACTCTGGTATGACTATCATGGGCCATGACCCTACCTTGATCTTACAGGCAATCAGATATGCACAGAGAGAGATGAACAGAGTAGGAGAGAGAGGATGATAAGGGGAAAGAGGGGGCGAGATAGACAGTTAAAACAAAGGCCATGACCTTGCCTAGATCTCGCAGGCAATCAGATATAAAAAGAGAGAGATGAACGGAGTAGGAGAGAGGGAGAGGGAAAACGGGACAGAGAGGTAGAGAACTAGATGTTCAAAACACTGGGATGACATATAGATGTTTAGAGGCCAGTGGCATGGGGGCACTCCCCTAATAATTTGACCCCCCAAAAACCAATACATAAAACATAAGGGGAAAATTAGTGGGAAAAATAGAGAAATACATAGTGTGCCCACAATAATTTGCATGACCCCCCCCCCAAAAAAAAAATCAATAAATAAATTTTAAAAAATCAGTGTGACCACAATGCACCACTGAAAGAAACAGAATCAATGACTACTTGGTTTTAGATAAGTCCAAAATATTCCTGAACAAAGCAGTATTTAAATACAAACATATTAACTGTGAGCAATAATAGGGCTCGAGCTTTCAGACATAGCAGAATATTCCTCAGGGTTAAAATGACCCTGGTGACATGTACTTGTAGACTACAAAGGTAAAGGCACATGAATACATACATACACAAACAGATGGTAAAACAGAGGCGGAGATAAAAACAACAACATGAACAGACACACATGTATGTACACAGAAAGACACGCTGATGCTGACGCACACAATTATTCCTAAGAAACTAACCCACACCCCCCCCCCCCCCCCCCCCCCATCCCATGATTTATGTGGTACTTTGTGATGTGAATTTCAATTGAGTAGGATGTTTGTAGGACCATCCATCACATTGTCATTTCATAGTAAGTATGGGCATGAATCATTCTCAATGTTAACAATACAAACAAATCAAATATTTAACTTTCTAACTGCTCTTTCCAAATCATGTGAATGATTCAACGCTTTCAATTATATTTTCTTCAAAAATTGCAGATGTGCATATTAAATGATACATGGAATTTCAATTTACTCTCGTTAAATGTTGCATGACCATTCACCAAACTCTCAAAACATAGTGAACTTGCATATGAAGTGAATCATACTGCATGTATACAGCAAAAATAAATCAAATATTTATGTTCTTTCCAAATCCCTTGAATGGTTCCATCACTTAAAAAAATTAAATTGCAGTCATCTCTAAATAAGTCATAAATGAAATTGACATTCAATTAATAGGTGGCTGGACTATTCACCAAGCTCTCAAAACATAGTAAACTTGCATATTAAATGAATCATAGTGAATGTACAGCAAAAACAAATTTCAAAACTTTTGGAAACCCTTGAATAATTCTATCACTTCAAATTGTTTTTGTTGAATTTACAGTTTTCTTCTGTATAATTGATCAATAAAATGTACATTTAGTTATTTTGTACCTAGACCATTCGTCATACTGTCAATACAAATAAAGCATATGTATGTATGCATGATACTGCATATCATCATCAGCTGCATAAACAAAGACAACATTTTGTTCAAGTTTATCTAGAAGTATAATTACCAAATCCCTCATTATTCTATCATGTTAAACAAAATTTTCGCTATTCAAGAGAGGTAGTTAGTTTTTTGTAAATAATAAATACTATAGCATTGAAATTCATGAAGCGACATTTCATTTAGCGAGGACCGGCCATCAAAGTGTTAATACATAAAGCTTGCACATGAATCATACTGAAAAATAACTGCATATGTCAACATTTGCCTACATTCTATTAAAGTCTATTAATTAAAATATTTATTACTCTTTCCTTTTTTTCTTGAAGTAACCTACACTGTCTGCATACCACAGTAATGTGTCAGTGCATTTTTCATCCTTGTTAATTTCTCATATACTTTATTCTAGTTCTTTAACTCTTTCTGACGTATGCATTCAATTTGTGTATGCATATATTCATGAGGCAATAACAGTTTGGTATTAGAAGGGTTATAGTTAAAGGGACTTAGTTACATTGTCCAAATCCTCAAAATGAAATTTTAATTCTAGCGGTTCCCTTATAGCTTGTTGTATTCGTATTAACAATAAAATCATGGGACAGGTTTCAGTTTTTCAAATTTCCCTTTCGTTACAAAGATATGTATGATTGAAGTATTCAGATAAGAAAAACTCCGGGCGAGTTTTTCTTCCGTGTACAAAGTGAGTGCAGTGAGTTACTGAATATCACTTTGCATTTTCGCTCATTACTTGGCTATACAATGTCCATTTGACTTGAAATTTTCACACAATACCCTGTGGACATATGAGATAACAACACTATACATTGCATCAACCATTCATCACTTTTTGCACATGTCAACAAAGTTACTAGATCCCTTTAATACTTTTTATAATCCCTCTTCAAATATCTTCAGGCAAAATGACTCCACTTCCAATTAAGGCATCTGATTTTTAATATACTTTCTTCACTTCATCAAGCAGCTAATAATAAACACCATATATGAACTGCAGTATGAATGCCTTTAGGCGATTCATATACCGAGGGAAGTTGAATCAGTAGTGTAGGAAGGTTTTTTATCTAAAGGGGATGAGTGTATAAAGTTAAATTAAAATCTTGATGGTCAGCTGAGCCTTTCGAACAAAAGAGAAAATACTAAAAAATTTAAATAGTTCAGATGTTTAGAAGTTTTTAGAATTACATTTTTTTTTCTCTCTCTTTACCAGTCCACAAGGCTGATATGAATATGTTGAGTTAATATTATAGATTAAAATATTATAGACTAGAATATTATATTAAAATACAAATTTTGTTTCACCTTTTCTCATATCTAGCCCACTAGTTTTATATAAATTTATTGAGTAATATATATAGTAAATAAAATTGTTAACCCATTCAGGACTTATCCTGGACAAATATGCCATCTGTGGTCTATGGAGAATGCATGTTATAGCAAAATCTAATAGTTTTGAATGGGCACTTAAATAATACTGAACAATACAATGTTAATACTAATCAAAGTTTGGGGGTAGAGCCGTGCAATAAAAGGATAGTTATACAAGGGTGGTGGGTGGAGAGGTGTGATATTACAGTCCAAATTGCCCACTGGCTCAACAAATCACTGATTATAATTCTGTACTATCGACTTTTTAATAACCATGGGAGCAACTCACTGTCGCCGTTAGCAATCTGCATCCATTCAAAAATTCCCATTAGAGGAACAAATGTTGCCATTTTTTGTGAAGGGGGGGGGGGGGGGGAGGGGGGGAAGACTGCCCTAATACCCCTGTTTTTTTAATGCCATCGGTTTGTGCGATTTCGTCACCTTTTTAATTTCCATTGATATGATTTATTAGAGTTCAGATTTTTTCATTACTTTATAAACCCTTTGCCAACAAGATATTCTGTTTCCCATAGAGTTAATACACGGTACAACAGGTCCCGTATGAGATGGGATGATAACAAAAAAGGTTGGGGGGGGGGGGGGGGGGGGCGGCAAGAAATAAACTGCCCCCAGAGTGCCCCTTGCATAAACCTCACTGTAAGTGATCCCATCACCTTTTACTTCCAATCAAATAATGCATCCATTAGAGCAATACTTTCTCCATTTTATAATGATAATAATAATAATTAGTTTTTATATAGCGCATTTCCAATGAGATAAATGGAGGGTGGAGGTGCAGAGATAAACTGCCCCAAAGTGCCCCTGGCTTATACCCCACTGTACGTGATTCCATCACCTTTTTAATCTCCATTATGAGAGAATCCGTCACTTGATTGATTAAATTCACTTGAGGCATCTTTCGGCTTTCAGTGAGTCACCTTTTCATCCAACACTTTCCCAAATTAGTTAATTTCACTACCTTTTTTGTTTTTGTTTGTTAATATAACTTCTTCTTTGTCTAGAGCTTTTTTCATATACTCCTTTTATTATTAAACCCAAACAGTATATAATGCTTTAGTTTCCTTTTTCACCGTTATTTTATTTTGGCCATTCTGCATCCTGTTATTGTATGCACCAATTTATATCACATTAATCTATTTACTGATATTACCCATTCATTCATGCACCTATTAATTATGATCTCATGTGCTCATATTGTGCCATTTTGACATTCTGTTCATTCTTGGGTAGATGCAAACCTGTCTTTTGTCAAAGTGATTTTTTTGAATATTCTGTAGATCTTACCAAACATCTTTTCATAATCACTGTGTGGACGGAAATTGATTCAAGTCCAGCAATTAAAGCCAATATTTTATTAGACACTTTACAGTTCTACATCAAGAGAGAATTGTGATGCAATTAAACTCAATTTATTAGACTATAATTATGTTTGCTTTACTATCATAGTGTGTATGATGAGTCAAATGAAGCATAACCAAATAAGGATTTTACGATGTTACAGGTATTGCACCATACAAATATGATACATGATACATCACTCTATACCTCATGTACGTAGCATAAAATAATTATGAATGAACATAATGGTGATGATTATCATTCATTTCCAGAAACCACTTAATTTGCCTGCTTTGCTAAATTTTCAGTAAGTCGAAACAAGTTTAATAGCAAAAACACATCGTGTTACAGGTATTGCACCATACAAACATAGTATGCCACATCAATTTGTGCCTACTGTGTGTGGCATTTAACAATTACAAAGTCATGTGATGATGATTAAATCAATTAATTTCTAGGTAAGAAAATGAGGTCAAGCTTAAGTAAACACATCATTGATGAAAGGGGAATTCACCTCAATGACCTCATAATACTATTTCATGATGTAAAGGGTATGGTTAAATACATATATGTTGGTAAACCAAAAAGGGTCGCTATGTATCGTCATGGTATCGGAGATAACTATGTCTAAAGTTGGGGAGCCAGGTAGAAACTCAAACTCTCTTTTATTTTGATAAATATTCAACAAACATGATGACACAATAATTATTATCTGAAAATTGGCATCAGCTCTGACCTCATAAGATGGAATGCAGAACTCAATTAATAAAAAACATAACAAAAACTTATCTCCATTCTCACTCATCACCCAGTGGTGTAGCTATTGGGGAGCATGGGGGAGGGGGGGGGGGGGGGTGTGCCCCCCTCGCTATAACACAACAATGTACAACAAAGAAATACATAAGGTGTGCCCCCCCCAATCAGTCTGACCACGGCTACTACTGTCACTGCTCTCACTGACGATAGCGAATATATTGTATAACTGTTGCCAGCTACTGTGTATTGGTACATATGAGTCAGGGTTAAATGTACACACAGCGATCACTTGGAGGGGAATTATGCCAGGATGCATAACAATACTCTAATTAAAGAGGGTGTGTCCTATAGTATGTCCCCAGCTTGATCATTCGATTTCTCTTCAGAGTGCTCGCTGAGATTGTGGCACATAAAAATTGACATCCTTAGTAGTGCACTTATATAAAATTCATGGTACTTACCATCCTTATTTTCCTTGATATAATGTACAAGTTACGTTGAACGCCATACTATCCTGGTACATTTCAAGGAAGAGAAAGAAAAAAAAAATCAAAAAAATATATAAGAAACAAATATATCAATACAAACATGGTCTAAGAGAGATCAAACGCAGTAAACACAGTATAGACGATGTATTTGGCGCTATAGGGAATATGGTAGCCAGATTGATTGAGAATTGATGAATTTTGCATCTCAATATAATGCTGCCTTGAGATGGCGTGTGAGGTGTTCTCGGTCTGGGTGATTTCTGTGACTTGACCTTAACTGATTTACTTAAATCTTAATTACTTGATACAAAGGGCAAGAGATTATAATCATCCATAACCATTAAATAGTAATGTACTAAAAAATAAAATAATAATTGAGGAACTAAGCATTACTGTTGAGGCCCCAAGTAGAGCCAGAAGAAGACCCATACCATATCCCAACCCCGGCCTCCCCTAAATAAAAGTTGAGAAATAGTCCAAGAGAATACGGTTATACCCTTGTTTTCTCTCAACAACATTACATGTTCATTGCCCATCACCATTCATTATTAAGGAGTAACAGGCATTAGAGTTGAGGCCTGGCAGCGCCACAGGGAGAACAAAAAAACGTAGATATCCTCCGCATGTCAGTTGGAGAAAATGTTAACCCATTCAGGACTGGTCCTGAAAATACTCCAGCAGGAGTCTATAGATAGAGAATGCATGTTGTAGCAAAAATCTGTTAGTCCAGAACGGGGTAAGAGGAAACATTATAAGCCCCACTTTCTCTACAACATTACATGTTCATCAACATCACATTCCAATTATGGAGAAAGTATATATGGCATTAGCACGAACGGCCTATTTTGCGCTGCCAAAAGAGAGAAAATAGTGCGTCACACACATCAGTCCCAAAATTCAGTTGAGGAATATCTAAGAGGATACATTATACTTCCTTACTTTCTTACAGTAACACAAATAATGGTGAAATACGCATTAGCATGAGGCCTAATGTGGCGCCAAAGGGTACAAAAACACGCAACCAGCCCCAAAATTTCAGCTAAGAGTTTATCTATCAGAACGATACAAGCCTATTTGTTATTGATATTGGTATAGACATGCATTTCGCCACGAGACCCCAGGCCTGAGTATTTTGAGAACCAGTCAGAATGGGTTAATAGGATTACATTATACCCGAGGGTGCTCCTTCTCTACATGATTAACACTAATATTGGCTCTTGAACATCACATTCAAATTAAGGAGTAATTTAAGCATGCATTAGTGTGAGGCCCTAAGCAGTTCTAATGGCCAAAATATAACTATAAAGTTATACAAATGAAGGAAGAAACAATAGTACTGAGCTAGGCACAATTTTGCTAGAGAATTATCAATAATCAATATACCCTTTATGACACTAGTCCTCACAACATATACAGATCATGAGTATCATAATTAAGAGTAATTCAAACATTGGTTGTAAGGCCCTAGAGCAGCGCAATGGAGAATATAATTTTAAAGATACAAAGCCGAAAGAAAAATAAATTTGCCTTGGTAGGAATTTGGTAAAGACTTTGAATTATCAATAATCAAGTATTCGCTCGTTCTATTTCTGACACAACAAACAGTATACATGAACAATTGTGGTAGCATAAGCATTATAATGCGCGGCCCCAAGCTTTACAGTGCTCCCAAGGGGGAAATAAAATGAAGTCTGAACCAAAGAAAGAAAAAAGAAGAAACTTAAATAAGGTTGTGCAATATTTGGAGAAATAGATGTATTGAATATATAGCCCCCCCTGAGCCCATTTCCACAACACGATACAAGTGATTAGGTTAACATACATTGCGGAGGGAATAAGTAGCAATACATATTAGTTTGAGGGCCCCAAGCGTAGCATCATTGGGATAGAAAAATTAAAGAAAACAAAGCTAAAATTACAAATAGAAGAAAAACCCCCATCAGAATCACTAATGCCTTTTTCTTCCAACACATACATTTTACAGTCAACATCACATTCAAATAAAGTAGCGCAATAATAAGCATTAGCGTGAGGCCCCATGCAGCGCCAATGGGAGAAAAACGTAAACGAGCTGAGGCAAAATGTCGGAAGAAGACAGTTATGCATTGCGCGGCCGTTGCCGGGCTCGTAACTCGAACTTGGTGTTCCCGTAAGTGAGGCGCATGATCTGCAGGGGTTAATTCCCGATTGATGATGACGATGGGTGAGTCATCCAATGATTCCCCATCTCATGCTATGCATGAGCAACACCTACTCCAGGACCGCATCTTGTTCAATCTCTCTCCATCTCGATCCATGTGTGTCTCTTCTTTTTTTTTCTTTTCCTCTCTTCCCTCTCTCGCTTGTCAATATAGTCAAGACTCTTTTTCACTTTTCACTTTTTTTTTATTTACAAAAGATTCATCTTTATCATTCATTACACTTCCGTGTCTTTTTCTCTTTCATTCTCTTATTTTCCCCCATCTTCATCTTTACCATGAACAACACCCTACATGGACCGCATCTTTTTGTCTCTCGCTCTCCCCATCCCCATCTTCATCTTTGGCTTCTCTTTTCTTGATAAATGACTTACACTGCTGCTTTCTGACCCCTCTTTCTTGTATTATAAGATAGTAATTAAATGTTATCATATCTACAATTAGTTTTGCATCTTTATTATTTGCTACATGTATTGATAGTGACTCTCTCGTCTCTTTCTTCACTCCCCTTCTCTCATTTATCCATCTCCCCCCTCTCGTCTTTCACGTCTCCCTCTCTCTCCCTCTTCATCTCTGTCTAATTTCCCCTTTTCCTCATTTATTTATTATGTCGATCCGATAGTTTCCACTAAAGGAGCGACGCCCTGAGAAAGGCGTGATGCTCTCCCAACCTCTCTCACCTCTTAACCTTTTGTCACCAAATAATCATCCTGGACCATCACACAAAGTTAATTTCTCCATCTTCATTATAATCACAATTATGCAATAACTATCTGTCTCCTTTGATTCTCTCCGCTGTCTTCATCTCTTTCATCATTTGATCATCCCATCATACCTGTAATTAATATCTCAATTTCTGTCTTCAATATTATCCTTAAAACTCAATTT
>JBAMJV010008531.1:0-27652 GCA_037951105.1 Echinarachnius parma
AATATTCAAAATGTGGGGGGGGGGGGGGGGGGGCGGGGAATAACAAAGGCCGTATGGCCTATCAGAGATTTTCCCCAGGCATAATATATTTTAAATAAATATGCTCCGGTGTATATTAGATAATTCAAGTTACATTACGAATAACATGTACAAACAATACAGAGCTATACTAGTACAAAACAAATGATTCATTACATATTTGTCCAGAGCTATATTAGTATTTGTCCAGAGCTATACTAGTACAAAACAATATTTGTCCAGAGCTATACTATTTGTCCAAAGCTATACTAGAGCTATACTAGTACAAAACAAATGATTCATTACATAATTGTCCATAATAATTGTAAGTTTAAGTGCATTTGATTTTAAAAGATGACAGTGATGGGCATTGTTTTACTGTATTAAATAATTAATTCTTAATTTTGGGTCCATCATAAATAATTGTTGTTCTTGACAATTCATATTTAAAATTACGCAAAGACAATTTATCAGATTGACGAGTTTCAAATCTCATAATATTTCTGTATTCTACAAAACAATCTTCTGAAAATGTTTGCAATAAATAGTGACAATAGAAATACATACATATTACTACCTGTTGCTTATGATATAATATTTAATATGACGAATTTGTATAGCGCTTAATTCAAACAAGCCTCTAAGCGCTTTAGAAAAGAAAATTAGAGTATACGGAGTATACAAATAGAGAGGGGTTGAGCTATGACTGATAATGTTGTTTGAAGAGCTGATGTTTTAGATTAGCTTTGAATGAGTTAAATGCCTGGGGCCATGTAATGCGAATACATGTTGACGTATATTTATCTGTTTTAGTGTATACATCAAATGTTTGTAAGCTGTTTAACCAAAATATGTTTTGTTGATTTAAAAATATGTTTGCAATTATTTTGTTCATCTTGCTAAGGCAAGCCTAAACTCTCTAAAGTGAAATTCTGTACGTGTCCTTATCTGTCAATCACAACTCAATTACTTGTAAGATGAACAATGCACCTTCGCCCAGGCTGAGCGCCTGCTCACAATAGTATCACATCTTTGAATACACTTCCAACCCATACAATTTCAATTTCAATAGCAGTTTCTACATGTATGTACGAAGACCTCAACCGTCATACGGACAAGACAAGAACTGATAAGCTATTGACATCACTGGTCTGCTTACATTAGATGGAAAAGGAGAAGGACAAACAAAATATGCACACAATAGCATGCTCTGCATGCTTCCATACAATAGCCTGTCAGTGCCTTTCTTGTCATAATGATGGTTGGGCTTTTCTCATATAGCAACTGCTATTGAAATTGAAAGTGTGTTAGTTGGTAGTGTATTAGATCATGTGATACTATTGTGAGCAGGCGCTCAGCTTTGGTGAAGGTGCATTGTTCATCTTATAAGTAACTGAGTTGTGATTGACAGATGAGGTCACAAGCAGAATTTCACTCTGGAGACATTTTTTTGTGGGCGTTCCCAATTTGAATTTTCAAGTTGATTTCTTGTTTTATTGATTTTCCATTGACAACAATATTATAGTCATTGGAATCCACGTGAAAAACTATCCCTGATAGGTTAACAAATGTTTGTAATGTGATTTCCATGACATAGAACCTTTAATTGAGGAAGAGTTCTTTACCCAGTTAGGCAGAGCGTTCCTTAAATATGGTCCAATGAAATTTTGGTTCACTATACGATCTTGAAAGCACTTTGGGTATAACAAACACATTTTGTTGGTGCATACGGGACAATTAAGTTTCTGAAATAGCTAGGGGCAAGGCCTATATAACATTTAAACAGTGTCAACAATATTTTAAAGCGTATGCGTAAATAAACAGGAAGCCGATGAAGATTGTACAAGACAGGAGTAATATGGTCGTGACGTTTAGAACGAGTAATAATTCGGGCAGACGCATTTTGTAGACGTTGAAGTCTTGAAATCTCAATGTCAGGTATACCAGCAAGAAGACTATTGCAATACTCAATATGTGGTGCAATGAAAGCGTGGACAAGTTTTTCAGATGGTGGTTGGTCTAAGTACTTCCTCAGTTTACCAATTGTATAGATGCCATACCATCCAGCAGTAACAATTTTACTAACTTGATCGTTTAATTGGAGATGTTCATGGAATACAATGCCTAGATTCCTAGTCTTTAAAACAGGTTGCACACAAGTATCTCAAATTTTAATTAATGGGATAGAGCAACAAGGACGAAAGCTTATGTGAATAATGCATGTTTTTGTGTCATTAAATTTAAGTTGATTTTGGGTGGCTCAGGAATTTGATGTCTGTGACACAAGATTCCAAGCGTTGAATAGCACTAAGCTTTTCTAAGGGATCAAAATCAATTTATAATTGTACATCATCTACATATATCATGTGATTAATTTGGTGTTCAGAAATTATGTCACTGAGTGGACTAGTATAAATTGAAAAAGCATGCGCGCCAATGACAGACCCCTGTGGAACACCACAATTAAGAAAGTGAGGTTGAGACTTAGAGCCATTAATGACAACTGCTTACGATCCTTGAGATATGATGAGAACCAGGTGAGGGCTGCATAACTAAGCCATAGCGTGACTGGAGTCTCTCTTATAACAGTGTGTGGTCAATTGTGTCGAAGGCTGCGCTGAGATCAAGAAACACTAAGATACCTTCCCGATGTTTATCAGTAGCACTAAGGAGGTCATTCTGAACCCTGAGAAGTGCTGTTTCAGTACTATAATTAAGCCTGTATGCTGATTGTGTTTATACATACAAATTGTTAGCTTCAAAGTAATTTTGAAGCTGTTTATAGGCACACCTTTCGATAACCTTGGAAGGAAAGGTAATTGTGACACTGGCCAATAATTATCGAGATTAGATTTTATAAGGATCAGCGAAACATGTGACATCTTCAAAACTGCAGGCATTTTCCCAGAAGACAACAAACTATTTGTAATTCCTGTTATCACTGGGATGAGTGGATCAATGCACTTCATTAGGAGTTGGGTGGGGATTGTGTCAAGCAAACAAGTTTTTGATGGAGATTCCATTATAATTTTCCTTACGTATTTTTCAGTAAGCATACAAAATTCAAAAGTTGATTCCGGCTCTTTTCTAGGAGGATCAACTGACAAAGGTGGAAGATCAGTAGCATCTAGATCAGTACGAATTCCAATGATTTTAGCCTGAGAAAAATTCTGCGAATTCTCCAGCGAGAGTTTTAGGGCAATCAAATGGAGGCAATACTTTATCGATATTGGGGTGCTCAATGATTTAACGATGCTAAAGAGGGCCTTTGCATCACTATTTTGGAGCTTGTTAGTAAAGTATTGACGTATGGCTATTTCTAGCTTATCTTTGTATACATTACAATGGTCGCTGTATATCTGTTTATCGACTGTAAGGCCATATTTCATACATTTACCTCCGAGACGTCGTCTCTTGTGTTTCATGTAGTCTCCGTGTAGCTCCTCTTGGTTATACCCTGTTGGGTTAGTCCTTTGAGTCATGTCTTAATTACTAATTGGAGCATGAATATCAAGTAGACCGGTGAGAACATTAATATAATAATAATAATTAAATAATTGTTAAGCGCTTAGAGGCTCTTTGCAATATGCGCTATTTACATGTCTATTATTAGTAGTAGTAGTATTATATTGAGTTGTACAATTTTAAACATCTTGAATTTTATTTAGATACAAGGGTGATCTTAAAAATATCATCCTTAAATATATCAACATCGATAGAATGTATTTTTCTAAAAGAGATCTTAATTTTGTCTGCAGGTGGGCGACTGAGGCTGACACTGGACAGCCCCGGATAATTGAAACATCAGTGATGACTTCTGCTGATGATCTGCGTGACATTAGTAGGTCAAGTGTATGACCATGACTATGTGTACTCGCATTCACATATTGGTGAAGGTCGAATAAGTTAATAAGGTCAATCATCTTGTTGCCATCACTTTTATCTGGGTTATTGACATGGAGATTGAAATCCCCAGCGATAGTAAAGTTAGTCGATGAGACATTCACAGTTTCAACAAGTGAAGCAAACTCGTCGAAGAAAACAGAACATACAATGTACATTAAAAATTATTAAACATTGTATCGTTTAAAAGAAGGGAGCAGTACGTGACAAAGGCTGTAAATTAATTGCGTATTATTGCACGTTTCTGGTGCACCAAAATCCTGTTTAGGTGGGTTTTTGCACAGTTTCCCCAAACAATATTACAATAGTTGAGGTAATGCAAGGTCATGGTGTTATAATTAATTGATACTAACATTTAAAGGAACGATTTTTTAAATTCTATTAATTGCACCACGTGACTACTATAGCAAACACATAAGCAACATGTTCTTTCCAAATCAATTTCTCATCCATAATGATATAAAACAAATTAACTGAATGAACCAACGATATAAAATCTTGATAAATACAAATTATAAAGGTACTTAGTAACATCGTCCAAATCCTCAAAATTTACTTGGCACTCTAGTGGTTGTCTCATACCTAGTTGTATTCATATTGAGAATAAAAGTATGGGACAGGTTTCTGTTTTTCAAATTTCAATTTTATTCAACAGATATTTATGATGTTCCGATGTTAAACTATCTACGGGATCGTTTAAGCCGTGTACAAAGTAAGTGCAATGAGTAAGTGAATATCATTTTCAAACATTTCTCAGCCAAATAACATCCCAGTAACGTGAAATTGTCATACATTACTCTCTGGACATAGTAAATCACACCAATACACATTGCATTAACCACGCATCACTTTTTGCACTTGTCAACAAAGTTACTAGATCCCTTTAACATGAGATATATCAATATTATTATTTTTAGGTTGCAATAACATACAGCATGTTTCATTTACATTCAATTTAAATCTGTTTGCTTCAAACCATGACTTTGTTTTAGATCCTCATTTATAACATTACATAAAACATCTATATCATTAACAGCTGCAAACAAATTTGTGTCATCATCAAATATGATTGATTACAAAATATTACTTGTAACCTGTATATCATTTATATCATTAATATATATTAAAAAACAGTGGTCCCAAGACCGATTCATGAGGAACACCCACATGAATTTGTTTAATTTCAGAAAACACATTATTTGCAAAAACATTGCACTCTATTTTCTAAATAACTATAAAATCATTTTTACACTGTGCCACGTATACCATAGAATTGCAATGTTCTTATTAATATTTCATGATTAATACAACCGAATGCCTTGGTCAAGTCTAGAAAGAGGCCAATACGCACTTTCCTATTCTAAAATGGTAAATTTAACTATACTGTTGTCTAAACCATATCGTTTATCATACAAAATACATTTATAATTCAAAAATGACATCAGACGAGTATACACAAGTTGCCAAAGATTTTTTTCAGAAAGTAGACAATATAGATATATGTGAATAGTTTGACAAAGTCCATTTATCGCCCTTTTTAATAATTGGTATAACATCCGCCTTTTTCAAATCGTTCGGGAAAATGTCATTTTCTAAAGATATATTACAAATATTGCACAGAGGTTTAACGAAATGTAAAAATAGATTTCTTTAAAACACTTATACATTTGTTATCGTATCCCGGGCTCTTACTAGATTCAAGGTTTTTAACAACTTCAAGTATCTCATATATTTCAATAGGTTTTATAAACATAGATTGAGAATAATCATTGTTTCGCAATAATTGCATAAAATCAACAGTGGCATCAGGTATATCCTTTACAGTATCCATATCAATTGTACTAAAATAATCATTGCATGCATCAACAAGACCTTGTTTATCATCTAGATGTTTACCATTATATTTAATAAAATCATATTGTACTTTACCCTTCTATCTATCCATCTATCTAGCCTATATGTATTCACTGCAGAAGGAAGGCCTCTTCCTCATCATTCCATTGTCTATGTTCAATGTTCAATGTTCAATGTTCAATGTTTTATTTCTCATGTCACCCTGTCGTAGGGTATTGAAGAAAATCACATTTAGCACAATATAACAAATATATGGGCAATTCCACGAAAAATGTCACCCAAGGATGGAAAAATGAAACTCATGGGACAGCCTTGTTAACTACTGGATAGTAATGAGGAAGGACCATATGTTGATGACTAAAGGAAAAAAGTTTGAAATTCAATGCAGAATTATTTTTTTGGGCCATTGAAGTTGGGACAAAAATTGTATGTATTACCCCCAAAAATGATGAAATTTGCATCCGTTGTTTGTGAAATAAAATTTAAAAATATGGATCACTTCAGAACAATAATTCTACTTCTAATGTCTTGTTTATGCTTTGTTTTAACATCATAGAAAAGGAAATTGTGTAAAAATCTTTACTTTTTGAAAACTGTTATTGGATAAAATCTTGATTCTTACAACATTGATGTGTAATGTCCGTGACGTTTTAGATATAAAAGTTTTTGTAGAAGCACAAGTCCTAAATCAATTTAATTCAAAATTCATTTGCAAAGCTAGAATGTTATATCATAAAGTATATCAAGAGCATTTACTAAAATATTTGATGGCTTGTTCAGAATGGCGTAAAAAAAGTATAAAAAAGCAGAGCAAAAAAATATCAAGCATTATTTTCTTATGTAAATGTCTTACTTTAGCCAAGAAATAAGATAATCCCAAGTAACAGGGGGACTACTACCTCCCTGGTTCAAGTTTTAATAAATTGTATCGTTAATCAGATAGTGAACTTTGAGTCAGTACTCTGATCTATTTATAAAACTAAATTCCTTGCTTAATTTGAACATGCATGTCTCAATAATCAATAAAGACTTGACTATAACTTACTGGGAGGGGAAAGAGATGGTTAAATCTCATATAGTATGATCAAATTGCAAAAATTATACTCTTAGTCCATGATTTTCCATGTGTTATGCCCATGATGTACACAACTTTTTTTTAGATTTTACAATTTTTTGGCACAAAACAGCATTGTACCTCATTACAAATGTAAAATATTTTGTGTAATAGTTGAACATTTGGTTTACTGCACATTCTGTTGAAAAATTTCAAATTTTACAATAATTTTGGAAAAAATTATTAATATTTTAAAAATTATTTTTTGCTAATTGAAAAAAAAAAATGAAATATAATTTTTGTTCTCAAAACTGTTTGATTACATATCAAATGTACAATTAAAAAAGTGTCATGCACAATGGAGCATTTTTTGCGGGTTATTTCTGAGTTTAGTAAAAGTGGACAAAAGTGTAATGTCCGTGACGCTGAAAATGTAATGTCCGTGACGCAACGTTTTGTTGTCTAGATCACATATGCCTGGCTCGTTTCCCCCAAAACAACTTGGATTCAATTTATCATTGCCTTGTCTATAATTAAATACCTAAATCACCTTTGTGAGGTCTCAGAACTCACAGACTTTTGCAAAGATGTATATGGATGCAAAAAGTCATGTCCAAAAGATGTAATGTCCGTGACGGCGCACATTTCGCAGAATTACTCAGTAACGAATTGGATAAATGTTCTGAAACTTTTTTTGCATACTTAACTAGGATATTGTTTTGTAATCAAAATAAAAGTTAGACATTAGTTAGAGGTATGAATTAGTAGTGGCATTGGAAAGTCATGAAAATTCTCTGATTTGTAATGTCCGTGACGCTGGAGTTGCCCATATACAGATATATATACACATATTCAAAACATATATCACAAAATATAAGAAAACTAACATGTAACATAAAACAAACAGGAAGTAAGTTAATTGCAAATTTAAAATCGATCAAAAATATAAACTTTCGAAAATGTGAAGATCATTGAGATGATAAACTCGGTCTTGTCAAATTTAATTTCCCTATACCTTTACTAAAAGGTGATATTACTTTAAGAGTGAAACCGCTATGCAATGATGACCAAATAAATGAACAGTGATACTGACAAGTTAGCAGGAAACTATTAATAATAATCTAAAGTAAGTTTGTAAAAATGAACTATTCCAGAATCAATATAGTAATATACCTAACTTTCATAATTATGGGGGCTAAATAATCATTATAATATGGTGTGAAGACGATATTTAGCAAACAAAGACAAAAAAATAAAACGCAATCGCAATATATTTAATAATAATAATAAATAAGTAAAAGAAAGAAAACAAGGTCAATCGCAAGCTATGAATTGACCAAGGAAATGTTACTATTAAGAGAATGCACAACAGATATTGAAATATCAATGCAGTAGAGAAGAAAAAAAAAACAAGAGCAAAAACTATTTACATACAACAATGGTACTTGTTCAGATCATGCAGTAAACGTGTGCATCAACATATTATAAATGACTACTTTCCAAGTTACCACTATTCGTCAATTTGAAGGATAATCATACATACTACAAATCAGCGTTGTGGCTGCAGACTTTAACTATTTCTTATAGAGTGCCATTATGATACAACACAATTTTGATACATTTGCTAATTCCCTATGATTTACACTATTAAATAACTGACTCATTTTCATTACATTCGGTCTCACTCTATAGTATGACTTTATAAAGGTCTTTCTTTCATTATCTAGTACTGGACATTCAAATAGATAATGAAATTCATCCCCTAATTTATTATTGTTACAAAGCTCGCATATGCGATCCTTTCTTTCAATTCCATTATATCTTCCAGTTACTACAGGCAATCTGTGATTTCCACATCGGAGCTTTGCTAAAGCAATTCTCAATGAGGGCGGCATTAATATCAAATATGGTTCCATAATTACCTTACTTTTAAAAATTCGGTAATTTAAACAACATGTACTATCGTTAATTTTACTGTGCCAATTTTGAGAATATGTATCACTTAATCTTTTTTTAAGGGCTGATTTCACCCATGAACTACTTACCTTTTCATATTCATACCACAAATTTGACATACCTAATTCATGCAAAACAGTATGTACATATCGATTCCATTTAGAGGAAAATATATCATTATCTCGCAGGAGTTTCAAAATATTACACACTCTCGTGGAATTCTTGACTTCTTTACCAGATATAGTTCTAAACCAATAGTTAACCATTCTTTCTTTTTACAACTAATGATACTTCAAACCGACCTAATTCACCCAGTGCCATGCTATTCATCGTACTTTTTCTCAATCTTAACAATTGCTTACAATATTGTGCATGCAAGGCCTCGATCTGCGCAATATTTTCAAACCCCCAGACTTCACTTCCATAAATAAGTACGGGCACCCCTATCCGATCAAAAAGTTCTACCTGTATGTCTAAAGGAAGTCTTAACTTCCTAGATTTTATTATCAGACTATACATAGCTCTTTTAGCTTGAGTAATTTGCTTGTTCTGGGCTTTTTTGAACGTATTGTTATACTTAAACACTACGCCCAGGTATGTGTACTCATCAACCACCTCTACTTCTTCTCCGTCAAACATAAACGGTTCATATTTTTTTTACTTTTCCTTTGGAAAAAATCACTTCTTTCGTTTTACTAACATTAACTTTTAATAACCACAATT
Source organism: Echinarachnius parma (assembly GCA_037951105.1). NCBI lineage: Eukaryota > Metazoa > Echinodermata > Echinoidea > Clypeasteroida > Echinarachniidae > Echinarachnius > Echinarachnius parma. The sequence goes on from JBAMJV010008531.1 coordinate 9,509, forward strand.
TACAATATTCACTAACGGCATCCAATGCTGATTGTAATTCACGTTCATTGGTTGCTAAAACTATCGTATCGTCTGCATATAATAATGAGAAAAGTTTCATAAACACTTCAATCCCATTATTGGACATTGCACTTTTAAGTTTTTTGGGCAACAAATCAACACCGGGATATCTATCTTCAATAAATAATTCAAAATCATTTATGTACAATGCAAAAAGTAAGGGGGATAAATTCTCCCCTTGTCTAACGCCAATGTTGCAACTAAAGTAATCAGATCTTTGAGAATCTTTCACAACACATGATTTCAAATTTGCATACATATTATGAATGACTTTAAATAGTTTTCCTCGAATGTTTTGCTGTAAAAGTTTACACCAAAGTAATGTTCGATCTATCGAATCGAATGCCTTTTTGTAATCTATAAAGGCACAGTATATTCTTTTTCTGTGAGATAAATACAAATCTAGGATCGAATTAAATACAAATACGTGATCTACAGTCGAATATCCCTTTCTAAAACCTGTTTGTTCCTCACCGATTAAATAGTTCTCATTCAAAAATGTACTTAATCTATTATTTATTATCGATGTAAACAATTTTCCAATACAGCTTAAAAGTGTAATTTCACGATAATTGTCAGGGTCGTTCGGCGACCCTTTCTTTTTATAAATTGGGCAAATTAAACCTAAAGTCCAATCAGTTGGTATAATTCCAGTGTCCAAAATTGTATTAAACAATTTAGTGATTACTCTAATTAGAGATTCATTACTATTCTTTAAACATTCATTTAATATTAAGTCTATGCCACACGCTTTATTATTTCCTCGAATGTTTTGCTGTAAAAGTTTACACCAAAGTAATGTTCGATCTATCGAATCGAATGCCTTTTTGTAATCTATAAAGGCACAGTATATTCCTTTTCTGTGAGATAAATACAAATCTAGGATCGAATGAAATACAAATACGTGATCTACAGTCGAATATCCCTCTCTAAAACCTGGGACTGAATCCTGGCTAGATCCAACCGTCAAATCTGCAGAGATCTTCCCTTCACATTTACAATTTTTTAGAAAAGACAGAAACTGTCATGGAGGTGGTGTATTTATAGCTGTCAATAACACTATCCCCTGTATACAAAGAGATGACCTGGAATGTGACTCGGAACAAATTTGGTGCCAAGCTACCATCCACGGACAAGCCCTACATATTGGAAGCTTCTATCGTCCGCCCGATGCGAAGTCTTCGCCTTGATGTAAACATTTCCAAAATCAACGCCTCATCGAACTCTCCACTGATCGTTGTAGGGGGGGGGGGGGGATTTCAATATCCCTGGTATGGACTGGACTGATGGAACACAACCAGAACCCAGAGGCACTCTACAGGAAACCCTAGCGAGTTTGATATTGAGAAACCATCTATCCCAGAAGGTCACCTTCACTACTAGACGTGATGACAACACTGGTACCGAAAACACACTAGATCTTCTTCTAACCTCGCACCCAGACTTGATCACAGAAGTAGCACCCTCAGCAGGAATCAGTGATCATTGTATTATTCAAGCAAACTTAAACACTACAATTGATGTACCTCAGAAGCCTCCTCGTAAAATTCCTTTATGGAAAAATGTTAATAAAGAAACATTTAAACGCCATGCCCATGAATTGAAAGATGATTTCTTTCATCGACATCCCGAGCAAGTACTGGTCGAAGAAAATTGGAATTGGTTCAAGACCTCACTAAATAACATTGTAGCGACAGAAGTACCACACAAACAAACCAAAGGACGAACTCGCCCCCCTTGGTTTACTACCAAGTTAAAGGGCATGTGCAATAAAAAAAAAAAAATTATACATCAAGGCCATGAAGAGCGGTAAGGGATCTGACTGGAACAAATTTGTGCAAGTGAGGAAACATGTAGATCGTGCCCTAAGACGAGCTAATAGACGGTACGTCTCTGCAATCCTTGAGGATGGAAATCCAAAAGCCTTCTGGAGATATGTAAAATCACGCCGGACTGACAGCATCGGAATCCGAGCCATCAACACAGACAATGGTCTTGTCACAGACGACCACGACAAAGCAGAGGCCCTCTCCACACAATTTCAAAGTGTTTTCACCCAGCCTGATAACTTGCCCTTCCGGACCTCCCTCAACCACAGTACCCTGACATGCCCCATATTGATGTCAGCGTGGAAGGTGTAAAGAAGCTTTTGAACAACATAGACACATCAAAAGCAATCGGACCTGACCAAATCAGCAACAATGCCCTCAAACTGGCAGCCGAAGAACTAGCGCCTATCATCCAGTTTATATTCCAGCAATCCTTGGACACGGGTGAAGTCCCTTCAGACTGGAGAAAGGCAAATGTTGCACCGATTTTAAAAAAAGGCTCCACCTCCTTAACATGCACTTGCTGCAAATTGTTAGAACACATAATAGACAGTCAACTGATGAGACATCTCAACAGACATGGTATCCTTGCCGATAGTCAGCATGCCTTCAGGAAACGCAGATCATGCGAGTCCCAACTCCTTCTAACTACAAATGATCTGGCAGAAAACTTGGACAACAACACCACCACTGACCTTGTTGCACTCGACTTTTCAAAAGCTTTTGATGTGATTCCCCATAGAAGCCCACTCCACAAGCTTGACTTTTATGGTATTCGCTCAAACACAAAGCAATGGATCTCAAACTTCCTTACAAACCGAGTCCAACGCGTTTGCGTGAACGGATCATTCTCAAACTGGCAACCTGTACTCAGCGGCACCCCACAGGGCACCGTCCTTGGCCCACATTTATTCCTCTTGTATATAAATGACATCTATGAAAGCGTCTCGAGTTCCACTAGACTCTTTGCTGACGATTGCCTGTTATACCGTCAAATTAAGTCTCAGCAAGATGAAGCTTCCCTCCAAAAAGACCTCGATACCATGGTTACGTGGTCTCAGAGATGGGGTGTGCGCTTCAACCCTTCAAAATGTGAAAGCATGCGTATTTACAGGAAAAAGGAACCCGGTCAAACACATTACACCATCCTGGGAACGCACCTCAGTGAATCCAAAGAAATTAAGTATCTTGGTATCAAAATCCAAAATGATCTGCGGTGGAACAGCCAGACTCACTATGCGTCAACAAAAGCATCGGGCGTCCTGAACTTCCTGAGACGTAACTTCCACCATTGCTCTGCCAACGTCAAAGAAAAGCTATACTTGGCCATCACCAGACCTCACCTAGAGTACGCAGTTGCGGCTTGGGATCCCCACACCATTAACAACATAAAATCGATTGAACGAGTCCAAAGACAGGCAGCACGCTTTGTAACCAACACATACGAAATCGATACAAGCGTAACCCAACTTCTCATCTCACTAAAATGGAACACCCTCCAAGACAGGCGTGAAGCACACCGACTGACGTGCTTCTACAAGATGCTACATGGCCAACTGGACGTAGACTATCACTCCTATGCAAAACCCAAACCTGAGAGGAACCGCCGAGGCCACCCAGAACAGTTTCAGATCCCACCTGCAAAAACAGACGTGTACAAAAACTCCTACTTTCCTCGCACAATTAAAGCCTGGAATGACCTACATCCGTCTATTGTCTCACTCAAAAATGCGGACTCCTTCAAAGTAGCTATTCTTCACCCTAAACAAACTCCTCCTTAGTCCACTCTCCACGCAAGTCCACTCTCTTCACACGCCTCCAGTTTAAATTCCAGATGGAATGTTTTGGAGGGATATCAACCAAGAACCAAGAACCATCTTGGTCCTGCGTTGTCGATTTTGCTGCCTTCTCATCTTGCGGATTGTCTTGTTAGTTCTGTTTACTCGATCTGGTTTCGTGCAGATGTCTGTCTAAAGGGTTTGAGAGCTTTAATGTGTTCGTTCATTTTTCGGATATCCTTCGCGCTGCTGTTATGTGTATGTACTATTTCTTTTTTTACCGTTAGCTAGCTTCTTTCCTTCCTCCATAATAGTACTTGTTACTTGCTCATATGCGTCATCAAGTGGCTCATCTCCTAGTAAGTCTTGGAAGTGATAATCTATTCTGTAGTTCAAGTTGGAGTAAGTGTTGCTTTTGGATAGTATTTACATTGACTAGGTAGTATGAACATGAATACGCAGTTTATCAGTACATGTTTGTACTAGGTACAACATATAAACAGCGAAGAGAATAAACATAGCCTACTAAAAATTGCCTCTATTGATTTACAATTGAGAAGATACATAAATATATCTGTAATACTTTGTGATAACAGAATACATACTCGCTGGGTTACCCTGGTATATTCTCGTTAATCTTCCTGCTACAACTTCCACTGTTACGATTTCTTGTAGCAGAATTTAAAAAAAAATTGTATAAATGCTGCGTCATGTAATACAACAATTTCACACTTATAATGAAATACTTTTAAATTGTACAAAACAAAATGCGGTAGGGAAATTCCAAAAGCGCTGTTGCCTTTTCTACTCCGGCCCCTGTCACCCCGGTGAACCGAGAACAGGCTAAATTCAATTACCAAATCCCTCTCTATCGGACACCAGTAAAGTCCGTTTTGTCCATGCTTCTATTGTAAATACGAATACGACAAGGTACGAAACTGCTCAAATTCAGATTTGATTTTGCGGCTTGCACAATGTTACTAGATCCCTTTAATTGTACCGTTTTGAGACACACTGAGTTTTGAATTCAGCTTTCTTTTTAACAGGGAAGTTGGAGGTCGCATAACTTTGGTTTGAATGCACGAAATGCATTATCTAAATTAGTCATGTTTAGATAAGGGCAATTACTAATTACTGTAATTACTGTATTGACATCTGGTCCAAACTGCATTAAACGGATTTACGGTGTGATTGGGGTAAATATGTGTTCAAGATTTGAACCTAAAATATGGTATTGTGTTGTTCATTCTGGCAATTTTTTTTATACAAAATAAATTTCAATTCAAATAGTCAAAAGATGATGCCCTTTGTCCATTCAAACATGTACAATTTGTGTATATTGTGTTCTACCAGACTCCCACTTCCATGGTTCTACAGATTCAACAGTACATTATTTGTGACCCAGCACAAAGTTGTGCGGGCCTTGTGCTCATGCGGTGCATGTAGTTAACTTATCATGTATATGGAAATCAACAGTGTACAAGCATACGACACATGGACATGAAAACATTGGTTGTCGCATTTCTCTTTGCACATTTGTCTCAATAAGGGGGAGCACCATTTGATTTTATTCCAAAGTAGTCAAACAAAAACAAAATCGATTATTTTGTACTGCATTGTTTACATAAGTTGTCACTGTGACAGTAACAATTTACCAACTTGATACGTATAATGTTGAGCTTTATGGAATGTTTTATTGATGTCTGCAACACAAGAACAATGATTAAAAATTCCACATGTTTAACCCTAACCAGGCCGGGGGGTGGAATCCACCCCCTCGACTTTTCGCGCGATAATTCCGCAACGCACGCAGGTATTGCACCGCGACTTCATGTGTTTTTAATTTTTTTAAATTGAAGTCTTGCGCAACATTTAAGACCAAATTTGCGACGACCGGGTATACCGTTCTTAAGTCATGTGACCTTTTGTAAGTGGTCGTCGGCCCGAAAAGCGCTAAATTGTGTGATTTGTGTACAAATCAGATGGAATTTGATTTTTGCCTAGAATAGACAAAACCTTCAATATTTTTCATTCTCATCACTGCAATAATTTTACTTTGGGCTAAAAATGTTTGGATAACGGTTAAAGGGTACCACCACCCAAAAATAATATTCTTATTATAGAAAGGTAACATCTTTAGTATTCCATTCCTTCAACAAGTTCACAAAAATATGTTTTCAGAACAAAATATATAATTGGAAAACGCATCACCATTCTCAACCATGCGTTCATGCGGTCTGAATTGCGTAGACTATATGTGCGCAGAGCCAGAGCGCTCTGTGCAGAGCGAACGAATCATCCGGGATTCTATTGACGTACGCGTGAAAGCATTGGCGCACTCGCAAATGCTTGGCCCGTGTGGAACCAGGAAATAGCAGTCGTTCCGTAAGTGGTGGAAACTAATTGCTTTGTTTATGAATTACACAACCCTTTGCAAAATGATGGGTATCTATTTGATATCACAAAACGGTACCAAAACATATAATAATGTGTTGTCCTTTGCCTGGTGGAATACCTTATTCCATTGAACAAAACAATAAAAAAACACAAGTCGAAAAAACAAGGAAATACATAACAATTCCAAAAACAAAGAAAAACATAAGGACAATTTTGGCTGTCGCAATTTTTTAGGTTCAAAACCTGTGAAGTAAGTCATAAAGAATATTTATGCACAAAATTAGCATTTTTAAGCAACATTTAGTGATTGACAGACAAAAGGAGATTTCTGCATAAATTGCATATTTCATGAAAAATGTATTATTTAAAACAAAAATAACAATGCAATCTTGTACATTATGTTGCAAGCTATATGCGTGCCAAACTTTGTGGAGGCCGCGCGTTCGACGGCCGAGATCTCGGAGGGGGGAGGGGGGGGGGGGGGGGGGGTAGAACCCCCCCTCCCCCCCCCCCCCCCCCCCCCCAGAGCATAGCCAAAATAACCCGGCCTGGTTAGGGTTAAGCGTTAAAAAAGAAAATAAATAACAATTTTCAAATGAAATTACAATTTATATACAATTTAAAGGGATCTTGTAATTTTCTTCAAATCCTCAAAACTTATTTAGAACTCTATGACTCTTTTAGTTCTCACATACTGTACATCATGTCATTGTATTCGTATTACCAATGTTCTTTCTTGGTTTAAAGACTATTTGTATAATATACGACAATCTGTCGATTTTAAATTTGATTCGTCATTAACTAACTATTAAATGTGGAGTGCCACAAGGCTCTATTTTAGGTCCCTTGCTCGTTTTGATTTCATGACATTGTATACACTTCACCACTCTTAACATACATTTTATTTGCAGACGACACTTATATATTTTATTCACATACAAATTTAAATACTCTTATTGAAACCTTGAATTATGAATTAGATAAATTATCTATTTGGTTTAGATGTAACAAACTATCTTTAAATAAAAATAAAACTAACTTGATATAAACCCCTCAAAAAAAGTTCGAAAACTCAACTTTGATCGATTATACCACTTTTATTGTCAAATTGTATTTTTTCCTTTTAGTGTCATTGCAATGCATGATGATTTCCCTTTAAAATGGTACATTATTTGTCATTTATTTCAAATCAGGGAATACGTAGTGCGTTTCAGAATGGATGACGGTCAGAAGTCAAATGTCGCAAAAATGGGCCGAAAGTATGCAGTTGGGAAATTTGAATCTTGTGCTGTATTTGTTAATGTTAAAGTTGTATCGAAGATTGTAGCGTCTTCAAATTATTTAAACTTATCAAATTTGGTATCATTTTAAAGCCCATGTGTCTATCTTTTCAATACGGTTATATCCGTAACAATTTTATTTACAGGTTAAGTATGGTACAGCTGAATATGGGGAGGGCCGAAAGTGAAATGTTGTAAAATGCATTTCTTTTTGTGAAATTGAAGGCGTTGCATCAAAAAAACGGCTATTGGAGGAGATGTTTTGGGGTTTTAAATTGCATAATAATCAGTAAATTTAGCATCATGTGAAAGCGTGTTTATTTTTCCTTAAAATCATGACTCACCTGTAATAATTATGCTATTGGGGTGTGTGCAGTAAAACAGGATATGGGGGTCTATAAATGCTATGAATTTAAGACCTTGGCTTCTTGTTTCAAGATTCCGGTAAGATATTGTTGTATTAATCATAACTCTATCATCATTACGTTTTGCACTATCGGAAAGCTCGCTAATTTACCTTTAAATATGATATCTCATTTGCAATGATTATGCTGAATGTGAGTGTGCAATACAGGAAACTCACAAACTTGATGTATTGAAAATGTTTCAAATTTCTCTAAACCTACACAAACTGGCCAGAACTGGCATATTAGCGCCCTCTTGGACCGTGTAGGTATGCCCTTATTACCACGTATCAAACGGTAGAAAGTCAACCTTGCAACGTGTCATTTTGAGCCCCATACATTTAGAGGTACTACACACAACTCAATCACATAACACTATAATGAATGGGGCATTATTTCATTGACAAATTAACACGCATTAACATAATGTTGAATTTCATAATGATTATGTAAAGTAAAGTACTAAGATATCCCCACAAAAAGTCGTTTTTGGATGCAACGCCTTAAATTTCACACAATCAATGCATTTTGCTTACATTTTGCTGTCGATCCTCCCCAATATTCACCTTAATTGTACCTACCCGGCTTTCATAATCATTTCAAGTGAGGTGTCATTGGAAAGATAATTAAACAGGCCTTTTGTCTGATACCATATTCAACAGTATCTCTTCATTCATCGTCGAAAGAATTTGAACTTGAAAAGACCGTGATATGGGTGTCAGACCTTCCAACTGAAGTTTGTTGGCGCATTTTGTGACATTTCACTTCTGACTTTCCCCCATTCTCAAATATACTGCGCATATCTCGTGCTCGTGATGCTTACGAATTTGGTATCATTTTAAAGAGGTATACACACCCTTTCAAGTGATACCAAATATAACCATTATGATTTCATAATAAAATAGATATAATCGATCAAACTTGAGTTTCCTAACTTTTTTTGAGGGGTTTATTTGAGAGTTTGTACTCTACACACGAACTTGTTGCTAATATATGTATGGATAGGATTCATATTGTACAGTTACATTTCTAGGCGTATTAATACATTCTAATTTGATATGGCATCCTCATATTAATAATATTTGTACTCTTGTTTCTAGAGCTGTAGGTATATTATATAAATTGAAATATTTTCTTTTAAAAGGACACTAATTACGATATATTGTTATTGGTACATTGTTTAAAATTAGCAATTTTTATGGCACGAAATTATACAGAAGTAAAAAAAAAAAAAAACGTGTGTATTGCACCCGCACCAGCACGTGCAGTATACATGCACCCTTTTATTAATATGTAACACACAATTCTTTCAATATATCATCTTACAGATAGTTACTTTTAGTTTTATGTTACAAAGCCATGTAGTTGCTAAGCACGACATGGTATCATGCACTATGGAAAGTATTACTCCTACTGACACAATTTATGTTACTAATATGCCATATGGGATTGATCGAGAATTCTAAAAGAATTTGATTCAAGAAATGTGTTTTAAATTATATGAAGTTTCGTATTTGCCATGTAAATTGATGCATTAATGTGATTTGAATACTGTATGAATTACTGAAATGTACTAGAACATGAACAACACATTCACGACAGTCCTGCACAATTATTTAGATAACCAGATCTTCTCACTACAATAGAAAACAATACACACTTGATACACACATTAAGTAAATCAAGAAATTAGCATGTTTATTAATTAGAAATTCAATTGATTAGATACACGGCATATGATAACAAAGCCAATGTGATACCTTTCATGGATATCTTGGATAACATCATTGTAAAGGTAGGCATACTCACAGAAAATGCATTTCCTCTTCTGGCTACCTAAACAAAACAACATGTGAACCCCCCTTTACATATATTTGCTCATAATTCATCTCGACTAAGTTGCCCTATGTTATGAAGGGGTCCGCTCGCTAGTCATAAAGACCGCTAGTCGAAGCACCACTATTCATAATTTGAGAAGAGGGTCATTATTCATAGGGATCATTATTCATAAGGACCGCTATTCATAATCAAAGAAGAGGGTTGTTATTCATAATATGAGAAGAGGGACGCTAATTATAATACAAAATCGGGGTCTTTATTCATAGGGGTCCCTATTCATAATTCGAGAAGAAGGTCGCTATTCATAATACAGAATGAGTGTCGCTAGTCATAATACGAAAAGAGGACCGCTACTCATAATGAGTATGAGTATGAATAGCGACCCCGATTTCGTATTATGATACCGGTCCTTATGAGTAATGATCTTCAATGTGAATCATGAATAGCGACCCTCATCTCACATTATGAATAACGGTCCTTTATAAATAGTGATCCCCTTTTCGTTTAATGAATATCGGTCCTTCACGTATAGGAAGTTACACGTTATGAATAGCAGTCCTTATGACTAGCGGTCCTTAAGACTAGCGAGGTTACCCCGTTATGAATGTACGTCTAAAGCCCAACTCCACAATCTGATTCGTATCCGATCTACAATAACGAAACTAAGACGTGCGTAATCCAAGTATGTAGTGGTATTTATATCATTTTATATTATTTTATTTCATATTGTTCAGATTAGACCAAAACATTAGTCTCTGTTCCCACGGATCTTCCTGCTTCTGGTTCCACTGACCTTATTTACATATGAAATCAGACTTATATAAACAAAAAACCATGTAGAGTCGGTTATTTCTGTCAAAGTTCAGATATAATCGTTCGTCGGATCTAGTCGGACTTTGTAATCAGTGGGTTTTAATCACAGATGTCCACACATTATCGCTCTATTACTACCATGACTACCATATTTGTCGTATGTTGATAAAGGCACTATTAATAGTACTGAACTATACCATATTAATTAAAGTTATATTAAGGCACTGATTTTTTTAATAATATCTAATTGCAATGTTTTAACCATGTTTATGGTACTGAACTATTTTAAACGCATGACAAGACAAGACAAGACTGATATGATTTTGTATAACGACCATACAAACATGACATACATTATTACAGAGATAGTTCACTTTTGGTTTAGCATGTTAAATGGACACTTCAATAAATATTTGTTTTTGTGTTAGGTAATGAAAGAATAAGTGTAGATATGTTACATTGAACCATTTAGGAAAATATATATACATTCTTTACATTTTCTTAAAATATGCCAACATACTTAAAAAATTGGTTGATGTAATCTCTCTATTGAATGCTTACTTTTACTAAACATTACATTCACATATTTGATAACAAAATGGTTGAAACATGAGGGGTTTGGTGGGCGCCCTCTTTTTACATTATACTTTTTAAAAAGCCCTCATCGTAATAATTTACAAAATGTTTAAACAAATATAAACACATCATACTACCAATATTTGTATTTTTTTTAATTCATAAATCCGCATTTATTATCTACAACATATGTAAATACAAATGAACATTACACACTTACATCCCGTCAAACAATGCATCATAATATAGGGGCTTTGCAAGTGCCAATGACAAACAATTTTATAAGTTTATATTGTCCAACTTTTGCGAAAGAAATATATTTTAGAAAAGTACATTATGGCTATAAATTAAACACAGTTTATAAACAAAATATCCATATTTAAAAGAAATACAAGAGCTTATTTTATGAAGCGATGTAGGACTAAGTACTACGAAAATGGGGCTAATGGATGCCAGAGAGAATGAATGAATCAGAGAGAGAGAGAGAGAGAGAGAGAGACAAGAAGGAAAATGTCCCTCTTTTACAAAACGTCTGAACAGTTTCCAGTTGACGGATAAGGATGAATGTAACACACACAACAAAAGTCAGATCGAACAGCCCTGTAATTTGGATTCTACGAATGAAAAACGAATGCGTCCCTCCATCAAACTATATATCGGTCAAGAAAAGAGTTTAAACTGATTTAGCATAATATTACAATAATATTGTACTTATTATTGTAAAGGTATTGTGAAGCCGACAGGTATGTCACGGAAAAAAATCTCAAAAATTAAGAATGTATAATAACATGTAGTCAGTTTAAACGAGGTTTGGTTATTTTGTACAGTATTGGTCATCCATTGTTATATGCGCGGGTCACGTAGCTAGCGTGGGTCACGTAGGGGTCCCGCATAGCATTGTGGTACTCTTTGGAATCCGTGTACGAACTTCCTCACTGGGTGAATATACGTATAGTGCACAATTAACCGTTGGACGATGGTTTATTAGTTTTAGCTCTTTAACTCCACGAAAAAGAGATTTCAAGCCCTAGTTTTTTTCAGGCATGCTATTAAATGACATTTTCTTTCATATAAGACAATAATCTCGCAAATTTTGACATTTGGCTTGCAAAAGAGGGGCTATCCTTTAATATAGGATTTCTCGGTCAATTTCGTTAGTTAGCCACATGAATTAATTTTGTGATCATTCAATTTCGCCGATTTTGTCACTGCAGCTATATTTTGCAGTTCAAATTCTTTTTTTAGCATTCGAATTCATATAACGATCATTCGAAAACATTTTGTTTGCATTCGATTTAAAACGTGTTTCTATTTCGTAAAATTGTCATTCAGTTTAAAGCGAAAAAATCGTGATTACGTAACACCGCCTTCCGTGGAATCCGTTGGCGAAATTTAATGCAAATAGCGTCTTTTTAAAATTGAATGCTAAAAGTGGTAAATAAATCACTTGACCGAAAAGCTAAATAGTATAAACACAATGCAATTTTGAACCACAATTGCAAGCCTTCAGCTCAATTTCGCGAAATTGAATCACACGCTTATCAAAACGAATGAGAAGCTCACGAAATTGGCCGAGAAAACCTATGTTTACATAATACAAACAAAGAATCTTTTTGGTGGGTGAATTTCAAATAAAAAAGGGACAATTTTAATTACGAATCAGTATGAAAAGTGCACCCTAAACAAATAATTGAACTCAGACTATGTATATTTGGAAAAGAATGTCTTGCATCTCCAGGGACTGATCGATATCCTTTGTGACCATATAAGATTGTCTTTTGCTGGTTAAACCAATATAACTCTTTATAACAATTATTATAAAGAAACAAGTATAAACGGCACTACTACATGAATACAGAAAATACAACTGAATATATTTTTCCAATCGCTTTAGTTTGGGATTCCCTTATCGGTGCTCTTCCGCTTGGAAACCCCAGTTATTATCAAAGTACACACACACACCCACGCGCGCATACGTACACGCACATACTTCTATAATTAAGTTATATAAAATATGCCGCCAGCATTTATTGTAAGTCTAGTAGCTTAAGTAGACACAAGCACACCCGAAAACATGCAATGAAAAAAATGCAACGCCCATAGTAAAAATATACATTCTCCGACAAACTCCGACTGTGGAGACGTCTATTTCCATTTTGTAATCGACAATTACCATTTGGCTTTGAGATCAATTTCACATTTCCTCTTATGTTATATTTGTTTCCCTTATCCTTTTCAATCCCTGATGTATTGTGTACATTCAATACAAGGATATAAATGAAAGGTACAGTCAGAATTTTACTAAATTTAGATAGGCCTAAGTCAGTGCACATCTTTATTCTTAATACGTGTGGTTTGCGGTTGCACCATGTGAGATGGGTGGATTGGTGAGTCCTGAAAAGGACTATGGTAGTCCTAGAAAGGACTGTTGGTAGTCCTATAAAGGACTGTTGGTGTAGTCCTAAAAAGGACTGTTGGTATTCTTTCTAGGAGAGTTCTAAAAAGAACTGTTGGTAGTCCTAGAAAGGACTGTTGGTAGTCCTAGAAAGGACTGTTGGGATAGTCCTGAAAAGGACTGTTGGTATTCTTTCTAGGAGAGTCCTAAAAAGGACAGTTGGTAGTCCTAGAAAGGACTGTTGGAATAGTCCTGGAAAGGACTGTTGGTATTGCGAGAAGAGGATGGATGGTAGGAGGGGCTCGACGTTTCGAATAGGTTGACTATCCGTCGTCAGGAGTGGGGAATTGTTGGCGTGCGCGGCCTTAAGGCTAGGGGTTGCGGACGTAAGTGACGTACTATCGGGTTGGTGTGCTATCGGCGACGCGTTGTGTGTGCTGCCGACGCTGGCTCGCGCTGTAGTCTCTCGGCTCGCTGGGTGCGGACGTGAGTGACGCAAGGCTCTTCTGCGGGTGGCGGCGGGTGATGTACGGCTGGCCGGCTGGCTGGCTGTTGTCGACGCTGGCGGCGCTGTAGTCTCTCGGCTTGCTGGTCGCGGACGTGAGTGACGCAAGGCTCTTCTGCGGGTGGCGGCGGGTGATGTACGGCTGGCTGACTGGCTGCCTGTTGCATGTCGGTGCGCTGGTTGCGGACTTGAGTGACGCTAGGCTGCTCTTTATTCTTATTACTTAACATTTGTGACGGACCTCTTATTTTGTTTTATTGTGGAAGACTGACTTTTCCTAATAATAAAACGATATATGTTTACAAAACAATCTTTAAAGGGATAGTTGAGTTCTGGTAAGGATAGTACAGTTTTGGTGAAACTGAATTTTAGTAACCAAAACCTGCATTATTACATTACAAACTAATAGTTATAACTAGAAAGGAACACAAAATTACAAATGACGTAGTAAAGATCATTTTTGTTTTTCAAAGATATTTATTTTCTCCATTGCTTTTTACAAACAATAACAAAATAACAATAACAATCAATAACATTTATATTTGAGTGAGTATTTTTATTTAAAAAAAAATTGTTTCCATGAAGGGGGAATGCCAAGAAAAATACGCTGTATTTTTATGATTTCTAAAGTATTTAAACCCTTTCTTTGAAATTCCTCATTTGCCTTTATATTGCCTTCCTCATCGATAATATGATGCAACTTATAAACATTTTTTTTAAATAGTTGTTCATCAAAAGGAACATGACCATCAATATAAACAAATCTATTATTATAAATAATCTCATTCCTTTTAGATGTATCTTGTTTTAACAAAAATGTTTTCGTGGCCATCCAAACGTCCAACATATCTCTATAAAACGCCGGTAATACTAATTCAGATATACCTATGATTGCATTATTATAAAATATCAAACTTCTCCAGCATCTTTAGTTAAATAATTAAAATACTGTTTCCATCCCATTTTTGCATCCCCCGTTAAGAGTCGCTTTACCCACATAATCCTTTGCACTAAAATCAATAAATGAAAGTCTGTTAGTCTAGGTCCACCTTTACAATAATCCAAGAACATAACATTTCGTTAAATTTTATCTTTTCCATTCCACAAAAAATCAAAAAACAATTTGTCCAAATCTTGAAATACCCAATTCGGTACTGGTGTCAGCGCCGATACATAAATAAATTTTGACAAAATAAACGTTTTTATCAATTGGATTTTCCCCATTAAAGTTAAATCTCTTTGTTTTAATTAATTAAATCTCTTTGTTAAAAGAGCCGTTAAAACGTAAGAGGGCGCTCTCTCAACACTCATCGGTTTCAACCATTTTTAATAAAATATGTGACCCGTCCTACAGAGAACAACTAAAAGTCGACAAAGTTAATTTTCTGGATTTGTATTTAGTTCGATTCAGCAATATCTAAGCTTTAATATGATATAAAGTTTGTCTCATAATGATTCTGCAACGCGGAGTTATTGACGTTTTTCTAAGGCAAATATTGAACGGTCTGGAAATAAGATGCCGAGAAAATAGCTCAAGAAACTTGACATCCATTTCGAAAGTGAAATTGGCGTTTTAAGCAGGCCATAAATGAACCGATTGTATGAATAGAATGTCGTAGCAACCTTTATTCAATTTTCTTGAAAACTTGTATATTAGTAAATATGTATGATATACACCTTCCCTCCAGAAACTGTTGAATATTATCCATGCTTTGTAGAGATATGAACAGATTTAATTAAAATTTAAGTGGGTTTGGAACGATAAACTGTACACATCGCGCACATGATACAATAGCGAGCACTTTCACGTAACAAAAGGGGCTCCCCTCTGGCTCTGGTTATTGTTCGATTAATCGATATTGACAGGCAGTTCAGCTAGACCGTCCTGCATCCTTTGATGAAACCATACCGCAATAATGCGTGCGGTTCCTTTTGAAAAATAAAGCTGCGACGCGGACGGGGCTTACAAGAGTTCATAACAGAATGGAACAAAACGAATTAAGTGTTCATACCCAGCGACGTCATCATCATGTAGTATTTTTAGTCTTCTTTGTTTAACTACGATGGTAGACTGTATCTGGAAAGCTGAATACATCCGGCTTTCGTTTATTTTGGTTTATCATTGCCAATTTGCAGACAGCTTACTTAGGTGTATTTTACACGCACTACAGTAATTGTAATCCATTCCCTCTGCATATTGGCAACGACCGACAAACGAGTGCAAATTTCAACCACACTTAATGCTGCTAGCTTCTTGCATGCCGTGTTAAAATAATGCGCATTTTGGTGTTTGTTTTCAGTAATGCAAACTTGCGTCTGGTCCATGGCAGTTATGTACAAACTATTACAAAGAACAGTATGTTGATACGTGAAAAGTAAAACGAGGTATCGAAGCTAGACATTTTGGAGGGGGAGGCCCCAGGTACCAAAGGGGGAGGGGGGGGGGGGGGTCCGTTGGTACAGGGTTTGTTTTCGTTCTTTTGGCGGGGATGCCCGGGGATGTCCCTTAGACAATTTTGAAACAGGTGTCTAAGTAACGGAGGCGAGCCTCAGTCAACTTCAAAATGAGGGTATATAAAAGAGTGGGATTGTGCTTTAGCCAACTTAAAACAAGCTCTAAATAGCGTTTTCTGTTTGGTTTCAGGGGCCGCGAAACCGGGGGGGGGGGGGTGGGGGCTGCATTCAAAACAAAGAAATATATAAGCAAAAAATAATGATTATAATAACAACCTTAATGTCAGACACCCCCCCCCCCCCCCCCCCCACCACTTTCAAAACCTTTCCGCAGCCCCTGAGTTTTACTGGAAGTGAGATTCATGAGAGACGCTCATACAAGTACTCGTCGGTCGTTGTTGTTTTATTTTATTATTTTTTTGGTGTTGTGGGGGGGGGGGGGGTATGCCTTATTATAAAATTATAATGAACTACTTAAATATTTAGTACGACAAATTATTTCTACATACGATAAATCATGAATGTTATGTTACAGGGCCCAATTCTTTAATCTATATAATACTCACACTCAACCAGTGTATATAGTGTATGAGGTTGGAGGGGGGGGGGGGGGGGTGGGTGTGCAGTTAATTGGATATGACTAGGGTCGTATTAACATAAACATACTTTGTCAAACTAAATAGGGCCACTATACAAAGGAGGCCATTTGAATTACTAATCTCCGTGCAAGCGGCGGCGCAGTCAATAGGGATTAAAGAATCTCGATGTGCGCTGGCCGCTCTTGACAGCTACCGAGATTTTTAACTTAGCACAAAGGGGTTGTTAAGAGGCGGAGCTTAATATCGATCGCTATTAGTGCCAAATAATTTTGGAACGCAAACTTTTCAAACCCGAAAAAAACATGCTTCAAAACTCTGCTTAATTTTTACCTTTCCACTGGATATTTTTACTGGATATTTGGCGTACCGGTAGAACAGATATCAGGGAAATCCATGAGGCAATAATATTTATCATGAGGTAATAATATATGAGGTTCGACATCTTGCGACTTTTGGCTCCCCTGATGATGGCGGGACACATATTGTGCATGTGATGCTTTGTTGAAATAGTGATTAGATAGAGAAATAACCAACAACTATTTAAATACCTATTTTGTAACTTTTTGAAAAGAGTAAGCATTTTTTTGAATTTTTAACGGCTGGTTCAAAATTATCTAATAAACCTGGGGCCCCAGCTTTATTACAAATTGTTATAGTTATGGATATTTCAGCCGTCTCTGAACCAATTTTGATCAAACAAAGATGATTTTATTATTTAAATATCATGCTCTTTCAAAAATTTTACACTCAGTTTTTCATTACCTCACAAACAAACAAAATAGTCTAGCGCCCTCTCTACCTAAACTCAACTATCCCTTTAATGTTTGAATCATCGACATGGGCATATAAATGAGAGATCCTAAATATCTACACAGTTATAAACCCGAAGACAAGGGTTATGTTTACCAATAGTTAAAGGGGTGGTTCACTTTTGGTATAGATGGCGCTTCATGAAAACACGTTTTGTGAGGTCATACAAATATAACTATTTGTAATTATTTTGTGGCCCATCATAATTCGATAATTTTGAACCAGCGGTTGAAAAAAAGAAAATGAAATGCTTATAAATTTACAAAAGAGGTTATTCAATATTTGTTGATGATCTCTATATTGAATCATAGTTTTAACAAGACATCTCATGCCCAACTTGTATAAAAATGGTTTCAACCAATGCGTTTTTCCAGAGCGCCCTCTTGTATTTTAACGGCTTTTTTT